>JXCR01135720.1:0-42179 GCA_002079205.1 Phalaenopsis hybrid cultivar | reverse complement strand
TTATTCACAGCTCGTCTCATTTCTTGCAAATTTTTTAGATTATAGGCTATAACATTAATTTGATTAGAAGTTCAAAATCTTATTATAAAAATAAAAGCTCTTTATATGAGTTGATTTATATTATTATTCTTTACATGCACTTAAAATATTACGTTTAATTTAACATTTTAAGGTTTGAATCCTGAGAAAATAGATCTTAAATAAAATTTTTAATATTTTATTAAATCAATATATGTTTAGTCATTGTTCTATGAAGCGATACAAATAAAGTAGTTTTATTTTAACCATTAAATTCGTTTTTTAATTTTAATGTAAAGTAGAATGCGTTCATATTATGTTGAATTTAGATTTATTCTTTTGAAATTAGTTAATAATATATTTTTAAATAATTAAATTTTTAGATTAAGGCCATTTAATTATGGTGTTATTTTTATAAATCTTAAATAAGATTTTTAATATTTTATTAAATCAATATATGTTTAGTCATTGTTCTATGAAGCGATACAAATAAAGTAGTTTTATTTTAACCATTAAATTCGTTTTTTAATTTTAATGTAAAGTAGAATGCGTTCATATTATGTTGAATTTAGATTTATTCTTTTGAAATTAGTTAATAATATATTTTTAAATAATTAAATTTTTAGATTAAGGCCATTTAATTATGGTGTTATTTTTATAATGTTTAAGAAGGCATGATTACATATTAAAAGTTATAATGAATTAATTGGTGTAGTAGATTTATGCTTTTGGTGGCATTTATTAATAAATGTCCCTTAAAAAGTAAAAAAATATAAATTCAATAATGTTATATGAGATGGTTCAATTTTTTAAAAAAACATTGGTGAATAATATCAAAATTGTTAGCCACACAAATCACTTGTTTAGGATAAGGTGTTTCAAAGAAAGGGGTATCTACCACACTTCTCAAAATTGTTGAGTCACTGAAGATGTTATAAATGGTTAACTTTATGCATGCACAATATCATGTAATGGACTCGTGAGCTTTCTATGCGGCAAAGCCTAAAGAGTACACATCATTGCTTCACCATGGGGTGATATAAGACTATTTATTTGGGGCACTAAAGTTGGAGTGGATTGCAGAAACCAAGGAATAGTGCTCGATTAGGATTGGTGTTGCATGCAAAACCTAAAGCTAGTTTAGGGATGTTTCGAGCAATTGAGCTACTCATGTTTGCTTGAATTTGAGAGTAGGCTTAAGCTTATCTTTATTTTAGTGTGTAAGACTACAAAGGATTGGATGAGGTGGTGGATGGTTGATTTAGAGTATGTTAAGATGGTCAAAGTCTTTATAAAGAATGACTATTTTTTTTTATAATGGCAATGGAAGTTATAATGGAAGTGTGGGGGCATAATTTAGTATTTTTTTTATTATCAGCAATGTGATGGAATGCATGAAAGAATTATTAGATTAAATATACAATTTATAAGGTTGGTGTGATGTGAACGTTGATTATGCGTAAATGGAGTTAAGGTATGTTAGTCTAATGGAAAAAAAGTCATTAATAAATTCCATTCTAGGGTTTGAAATGGTTGGGTTATACTATATATGTATGGAATTTGGGGGTAGAGACATTCGATTTGTGAAAAATATATGAGAGAAGAAGTTGTAACACTTAGTTAATGCTTCTACACCACTTGCATGCAAAGTATTGTCGGTCGAATTCAGTAGCGTACCTTATTCCACTTTCAGGCTTTATGATGATACCACCAGGCCGATGGTGGAAGATGGCAATAAACAAGGTCAAGAGTAGTTTTGATGGGATGGAGTTTTTGGACACTGTTTTGATTCTATTTAAATGTTGTTATTTCATTTTTATGTTATGACTTTGTTATTTTTTTTGGTTTGTAGCTTCCTCAGAATGGATATTTGTGTTATGTTTGTGATGTGTTGGGATTCTATATTTATCATATATTGTTTTGAGGACATTTTATTTGTAATGGTAAGTTATAACCGACACTATGTGATTATTTATGCGTCTTTAGTTTTGAACTATGCTTTCTTGAAATTTTATTCCATGTTTTTTTAATCTCAAACTAGCCTTTTGTGATTCTTGTGTAGAAGCATTTCATGTTGGACTTTCATGTGATCATAAAATTTTATTTCCTCATGTGGTATCACTCGTGTAAAATTTGTAATTTNTAAGCTTATCTTTATTTTAGTGTGTAAGACTACAAAGGATTGGATGAGGTGGTGGATGGTTGATTTAGAGTAAGTTAAGATGGTCAAAGTCTTTATAAAGAATGACTAATTTTTTTTTTAATAATGGCAATGGAAGTTATAATGGAAGTGCGGGGGCATAATTTAGTAGTTTTTTTTTTATTATCAGCAATGTGATGGAATGCATGGAAGAATTATTAGATTAAATATACAATTTATAAGGTTGGTGTGATGTGAACGTTGATTATGCGTAAATGGAGTTAAGGTATGTTAGTCTAATGGAAAAAAAGTCATTAATAAATTCCATTCTAGGGTTTGAAATGGTTGGGTTATACTACATAAGTATGGAATTTGGGGGTAGAGACATTTGATTTGTGAAAAATATATGAGAGAAAAGAAGTTGTAACACTTAGTTAATGCTTCTACACCACTTGCATGCAAAGTATTGTCGGTCGAATTCAGTTGCGCACCTTATTCCACTTTCAGGCTTTATGATGATACTACCAAGTCGATAGAGGAAGATGACAATAAGCAAGGCCAAGACTAGTTTTGATGAGATGAATTTTTTGGTCACTGGTTTGATTCTATTTGAATGTTGTTATTTCATTTTTATGTTATGACTTTTTTATTTTTTTTGGTTTGTAGCTTCCTCAGACTGGATATTTGTGTTATGTTTGTGGTGTGTTGGGATTCTATATTTATCATATATTGTTTTGAGGACATTTTATTTGTAATGGTAAGTTATAACTGACACTATGTGATTATTTATGCGTGTTTAGTTTTGAACTATGCTTTCTTGAAATTTTACTCCATGTTTTTTTTAATCTCAAACTAGCCTATCGGATTCTTGTGTAGAAGCATTTCATGTTGGACTTTCATGTGATCATAAAGTTTTATTTCCTCATGTGGTATCACTCATGTAAAATTTGTAATTTCTTGTTCCATGTGTAGAAGTTTCTCATGTTAACTAACAATTTTATTTTCTTTTGGTTGGGGGAAGAGGGATTGAAAATGGAAATACATCTTTTGAATACACATTAATAAAGTTGGTAGTCTTACTTAAGAATAAGTGCAATCTAATGCTAAGGAAAACATATAAGTGAAAGAGACTTGTGTTTCCTGGAGAATAGGAATAGATTAGTCATTCACTAATCATTGATCTCTAACAACTGTAATTACTTATCTTTATAAGCATTCCTAAATATTTATTTGAATATTAACTATACTTAAAATTTTTATTTCAATACTATAAAATGTAGTCTCTACTTAATTAAAAAAAAAAATTGATTCTGAGTTACTATCTCTTGACCTACGAACATTAGACTTAAGTTAGGTTAGTAATGAAAATTTAAGCTGCCAGGAGAATTGTGATTCAAAGTCTTTATAAAAGGTAAATTAGATATAGTATTCTCAAGTAAAAAAAGGGAAGAAATGGAAATAAAAAAGTAGGTTAAATAAATAAAATAATGAAACATAAAAATATAGAAAATGTTCTTAATAAAAAGTGAAGAAAAATATTCAAGAACATTTGGGGAGAAGCTTGAGGTTAAGCTCAGATTAAAAAATAATTCCAATTTCTCTTCTAAAGGTTAAAGGACCAATAAATTTTCTAGCATAATCTAGGAACTTTGTATTCATAAAAATGGTAGCTGGACTAAGTCGGTTTGGTTGAATAGAAAAATGGATTTTAGGTTCATATTAATTGGATGTTATTTAACCTTCATATAAATAATTTAGGATGATTATATAGATTTGTATTACTATTTATTATACAGGATATTGGGGGTACAAATATGTACCTTCTATATTTTTAGGAAGCACTAAATCCTTAATTACTAGCTACCACCACACTTTGTGTTTGTTTAATTTTAGATTTTTAATTTACTTGTGGGTAAGTAATGTTTAAGTATATGAGAAATTTTCGTGTATTCGAAATGTAGTTGTATATGTTTTATATTTATCTGATTTTATATTAATTTTGTGATTTTGGAATGTGATTGTGATGTATTTTGCAGGCTTAAGGATAGAAGATTCATCAGAGTAGAAAAAGTGAAGAATTGAACAAAGTAGAGGAGCAGCGCCAAGGCGCAAAAGTGGAGCAACTAGACACAATTTGAGCTCATAAACGTCCAAAGAGTGAGAATTTGATCCAGAATCTAGAGAACATGGAAAGTAGGCACTTGGTTAATGGCGCCTAAGCTTTACAATCCAAGAGCCATGGCGTCGTAACCTAAGCACCTAGGCGTCGCAACCTAAGTGCTTAGGTGCTAGATTTGGGTCCCTAGGTACCCAAAACCCTTGCACCAGAACCCAATTAGGTGAAAAGTAGGTGCCAAATTGCTAATGCTCATGCATTTGGAACCAACGTCTAGGCGTTGTATACCAACATCTTGGAGCCAATTCATGCATTTTGATGTTTTGAGAAGTTCGCAAGCGTCTATTCACATGGAAAGTTGACGAAGGCAAAACGAGGCATTCAAGAGCACATGGACTAAAGAAAAATACAGAGACACAAAGTGCAAGTGTTAGAGAGTGAAATGTGGAGTGATTGCAAGAATTTTTGTTGGGAAATTATGCTTGTAATCTCGATATATCATTTGGAGAAGGAAGAACAAGTTTACAATGTTCTTGGTGAATTTCATCAGGTTTTATCCTTTCAAAATATTTTTTTTTGATATTTTCTATCATTGAAACATTCACGTTGTTGTTTTCAAGTCTTATTTGTGAGTATAATGATTTTCTCCTTTGAATTGGTGATGTAGAAATTTGATGTTTTATTTTTTTCTGTGTGATTTTATAAACTTTTAAGAAGCTGGTGTTTTAAGCTTCAATTATTTCTTTACCATTAATTGACATGTTGGACAACTAAAATTTATTGTTATTTTATAATTACAGAAAAATCCATAGTGGAACAACTAGGTTAAAACAAGTTCACTTAAAAGGATAGTTATATTACTTCTAGGTTAGTGTAATCTTGTAAAAAAATAAGGAATCCCGTACAAATCACTTGATTTAGTGAACTAAAATTATGTGATTGTCAAACTTTCTTAGATTCCAAGAAAGAGATAAGGAGAAGATCTGCTCCTAATTATCACACATATTTAAATCATCTAATCAAAATTAGGTTCATGTAAAACCAAATTAGAGGTGTATTTTACTTGCATAAAAAAAATTATGTTGAAATTCACACTTCAACAACTTAAGTTTTTTTATTTAAAAGGTTAAGAATAGTGAATTGTCAAAATTGCAGTACTTCAAACCTTCAGGCTAGATTCAAGACTAGTAGGACAAAATTTTTTCACTTTGTTGCTTATTTCTCATGTGATCGATACACGAACACCGTTCTATATACTATTTGGATGACACATAGACGTGTGATTCGTTGCTACTTAGCAGCACTTGGTCCATGTTAAGCTTACTCTTGAAAGTAAAACTCGGGCATAGATTCTAGCAATCTACCATTAGATTCTTTTCAAATTTCTTTCCCTTTCCATTGTCTTCCTTTATTTCTTAAATTTTTGTTTGCAATTTCTACTTTGAGTCCAGGTCAACCAAGATTGACATTATTTTTAGCTTCCAACTGAATTGTGGTAGAATCACTCAAAATCTCTATCGAAGCTGACATAACTGCCAATCTAATCTTTTGATTCCTAAAATTTTGGTCAAGCACATCTTCTACCTCTTCTTCTACTAATATTTTCCAATCTTCTTTTCTTCTTTTAAAATTTGTCTTGTCGAACTGTAAATTCAAACATAGGCTTCTTATCTTGAACATCTTTGTGATCGGCTACACTAAGCTAAGGTGCATCATATATCTCCTCCAATTAATCAAAGTTGAAGTCAAATATAAGCACAACTGCTCAATAAGGTGGTGTTGCTCTAATACAAGATTTATTCCATTCTTGAAAGAGAAAACCAGCTTTTTTTTGAATATTTTACTGTAGGATTTATTGGCATAACATCAATGTTCTATAATAGGATTGAGATAAAAAAAAGAAAAAAATGTTTTATTTTCTCCTATATTTTTAATATTTAAGATTTTAATAAAATTATTATTGTGTACAACTCTTTATTCAAACTAGTAAAAAAAGATAAATCAAAATAAAGGAATGATTCATATGCTCTAAATAGATTTTGATTGAAAGAAATCAAATCACACATTTTATTCATTCAATATTTGAGAAATAAATTTTTTTATTATTAAAATTTGGACTCAGTTGTAGACAAGTAACATATGAATGCAATAAAACATATTATTAAAATTTATTCTAAATCATCTGAGAATTACTACATATGGTTGAACATGTTTCTTTTATGGCTTCTAAATGTATAATTTTTCCCCTTTGATGATTTTCCAACATATTTTAGTTCATTCGAAAGTCAAGATTTTATTGATTTGGCTTAGTTTCAGTAAGAAAGTTTAAAAATGTCCTTGTTTAACTTAATTACTTTAATTATATGCTTTTTATTATTTTAAGATCTTCTTGAGTTCAGATGATGGTAAAAAAGTAAGGAATTAATTATTTTAAAATATTAATTTTAATTTTTTTTAATGAACATTTACATCAAGTTTGATTGTCAGGTTTCCCATCATGAATCACAAAATATAATCCATAATTTTAATATGTGAATTGCCTTAAGGCTAAGAAATACGAAAAACTACATTTCCTAAGCATGATATACAAGATTGGAAACATATCACACAAGGAACAAAATCACACAAAATGCCAACATGTGATCACTGCATAACTTAACTGAGGATAACAATATGAAGTGAATAATGAGCTAAATCATCATATTATCATAAATAGTTTTGCTAGCTTCATCCTTTCATGACATTCATAGGTTGAATCAGATGAAGTATTGATTTCATTAATATCTTCTTTGATTTATATGTTTCTTAAAAAATTGAAGCCTAGGGTATACTATGTCATGAATCTGTGGCATCTTCATTGAATCATATGAAATAGGAAGTAATGAGGGTCTTACTTCTATAACATCTATTTGGAGAGGAGATACACAAAGATCAGGTTGTGGTTTGATGGCTACCTCATATATATCTTCTTTGGTATTTTGAAAATGTTGTGGTATATAAAGAAGAGCTTCTGGTGATAGTGGACATGGAACCCATACTTTTTGAAGGTACCTTGAGAAAAAAAGAGGTACTCTAAGAAATAATCAATGTGATAGCTACACTAAAAATCATGTGAAGATTTTCCTTGATTGCTTAGGCATCATCCTTTTAAGTTTTAAGACCTTCATTTCTCCTTTTGGGATACAATTCCTCCTACGTCTCAGAGGATCTCTGCAATAGGGGTTCCTTTTTGCTTTGCAATATTTTTAAATATCTAGTATAGTCAAGTTATCTTAGATTTTCTCCTTTTTATACTAAGAGATCCATACCGAGGTGAAGGTGGAGGTAATTTATCTATATTATAGACATTTTCTAAACTTGTGTAGTATAGAGAAAACGAAACCCATCCAAAAAATGGGAGGTTTCATACTCCACACCATCCATTTGTTTCATCATTTGTGCAACTCTTTTAGTAGTCTCCTATTTTGATTATGTCATTGAGTCTTAGTTAATGCAGGAGTGATTTCATCGGATGGACCAATCTTAAAGGTTATTGGTGTCTTAAGTAGTTCACAAATAAATTTAGGAGTTTTTCAAATCTTTACTTTCTCAAGACACTGGAGAACAGCAGTGTCAATCGTAATAGTGGAAATCCTAGCAGATCTTTTTTTTAATGGTGGAAAATCATCTTTTGATTCAATGCCAAAGGAAGGAAAAGATTCCTTGCCAATGAAAGTCAACTGTAGAAAGGTTGAAATCTATGAGTCCCATTCTAAACTTGATCGAGTACCCACCATTCAGGAGATTTGAGTCATAAGCCAAATTTTTTTTATTTCCAAGAAAAGAATGAGTTTATGATGCATCTTATCTATAATGGATACAAAAAACTATCAATAGGGTGTTTACTCTTTAAAAAACTCTTATGTATGAAATTGAGATCAGATTGAATTTGAAAATCCTCTCAATGAGAAGAATCGATGATGGAGCATATTCTGAAAATTTGCACATTGTATAGAGTTTAAATGAGCAGGAAAAAACATGAAGATTAAAGACACGAGCCATGGCCTGAAGATTTAGATAATTTTGATGGAATTATTAAAAGGTTGAAAAATTTCACTCACTACAAAAGATAGAGAGAAGAATGAATCCCCACTAGAGTTGTTAGAAAAAAGCTTTTGTGAGGGATTTTGGTTTGTCACCACACAACATAGAACTTTTATAAGGAAGTTATCTAGATGACCGGGCATGTCATTTTGAATAATAATACATCTTTCCAAAGAAAGAAAATACTACTTTAATAAGTTAGCCTGACCACCTAGATCATCAAAGACTTCATCAATCTACAGAACCAAAGTTTTTTTTCCTTATTTATAGGTGTAAGATAAGGTTTATTTAATTATCAGGTCTCATTCTATATAAGACAAGCTCGCATAGTTAATTAGATCTCTAAATCCATGAACCCTAAGGAAAAATCTGTATAATTGTAATGAGTCAAATCAGTAAAGGATAAATATTCATAATTAAAGCGGTTGAGGAGAGGATCTAAAGTAGAAGAATTAGGAATTATACTTACAATCTGATGATAATGTGACATGGGGAAGTCCTGTATAAAGGGATTTGACTATCTAACAAAGGAGGTCTATACCCGAAGAGTGATGAAAAGTTTGAAAATACTGATAATGAGTTTAAATCAATCAGGTAAGGTCAAAAGATGAATCAAGAATACTTAATTATACTGATGAGAATGATTGGAATCCTAAATCTAAAGATTGGGTCAAGTAAGAAGGATTTCTAGATGAAAAGTGAAACCCTAAACTCTAAAATAAATTAAAGAGGTTAAATAACCTAAACTTTGGGAATAATGTCCCTGATCAGGATGCCCATGCCTTTTTTCATCCTAAGGGAATTGATATTCGTCAACTATAACCAATCTAATAACCAAGAAGCCTCTTTGAATGCCCTAACATAGAGGATTCATAGATTTAAAGCGGTCTGAAATACCATCGTCAGTAGCCGTGGATTATATCATTTTAAAGTATTCCCTCTAGTTTTAGGGGGTAAGTTTATTTGTATTATATGTACTAGTCCTTATCCCTAACTAAGGCACCAATCAAACTAACATATGTTTCTATACTCAGAATAAGTTGGGTAAGTATATGATCCTCAGTTTGATGTCTATGTTAGCAAACCTACTATTCTTGTTAGATCTACTTAGGTTCTACTTGTTTTCTTTATCTTTGTGTATTTTGAATTTTATATGAAGTTCAATATTCAATTCATTTTTTTATTTCAATTTGTAAGTTTGTCAGTTTTTGTAAGAAATTAAAATTTTCCTATGTTTTTGTGTTTATTTTGTGTAAGATTTTATTTTGATGTTTATGGAGAAAACCATCTTGTGAGAGGTTTCCATCCATCATTTTGTTTTATGTATTTTTGTTATTTCTTTTGTTTTATTTTTGAAGACTACATGAAATGAAATATGAAATAATACCTGAAACAAAACATACATTTATCCTTAGATTAGACATGGGTTAGGAGGGAGTTGAGGTGAGCTAGATTTTTAGCTTGGGTCAGCTCTAAATTGAGCTCAGATGTAATATGATTCAGTTGGTTTGGAGTCCGGTTTGACCGAGATTGGATCTGGGGTGAATTGGGTGGATCCGTCTTAGACCTAAGTTGGACCTTAGTTGACTTGAGTTAACCCGTGTAAGACCTAGGTCGGACGTGGGCTGAATTGGGTTGGACTAAGGTTGACCTGGATTAGACCTTGGTTGACTTGGGTTGACTCGGGTTAGATCTAAGTTGGATTTGAGTTGACCTAGGTTGGGTTAGATTGGGTCTGGGTGGTTAGGTCGGGTATGGGTTGGGTGTGGTCCAGTATGGGCTAGGTCAGATTGGTTTTGAGTTAGCATAAGTTAGTTATGGGTTGGGTTTGACTTAGCTACAATTTCAGTTAGGATTAGGTTGGCTTCAGATTATGATTAAGCCTAAATTGAGTTAGGATTAGGTGAGGTTCAGATCGACTTGAGTTTAACCTAACCTAAGCCTAATCAATGGTTATTGAGCAGGTTAATCTACCCTAAACATAAGTTTGAAAAGAAATGGTTGAACCTAAAGTAAAAAAGAGAAAATAGGAGACAAACAAGAGAAGAGGTTGATTAGAGGAGGAGGTTCATCAAGAGTGTTTTCTTCTCTTCTTCTTCTTCCTCTGCTTTAAGTAATGAAAGTGTGTATGTGCACCCAGAAATAGTGGAAGGGCTACATATTTATAGAAGAGGAAGGCCATCCGTGGTTGTCAATTTGATGGTGAGTCGATGATCACAATCCTTCTAGTCGTTGGAGATGCCATGGATTACCACTGATGAAGAAACACAACGATGAAATTTTGAATCCATGGATGAAGGCATCAAATTACTAGCATTGTATGAAAAGTGTCAGTACTAGCCTTGTACATCATCGCATTAAGAAATACATGGGTGTGGTCATGCTTGAACCAGGTGTGACCACGCCATGATACTTCTGGGCATGGTCACACAAGGATTGGGTGTGACCATGAAGGGATACGTTCACGCATGGTCATACTGAGGCCTAGCATGATCTTGCCAGGCAAAACATTGCTTGACTACACCCAACCCAATATGGCTACAATAAACCAACGGACGAGGTAAATGTAAGTCATATGTAACCAAATATTAGGTCAACAATGAAATATGATCAATTTGGAAGTGTTTGGGCTTGCTTATCTTGGCTTTTTCATTCATTAGATATTTGTGTGAGACATCATCTCATGTTTCAAACAATCTATTAATTTGATTCGGTGTCAAATAAGATCTAGACTTAACTAAGAGATGAGTTACATTTATTCCCAATGAGAATCTCATTTAGCAATCAATGCTCATATTTTGCTTAATTTTTTGTTGGATCAAAGTTGATGTAGATTAAATGATATAAAGTGAAAACAGAAAGGCTATGTAGAACCATACTTACTCCTTTCTTGGGTTTCCAAAGGCTCCATCTATGTAGATTGTCCAGAGCTTGTCTCCCTCATTACTAATTTTGGTTATAATCAAACTGTTGACCTCNGGGGGTGGGGCGCGTTTGGGGTTGTGGAGGAGCGCATGTGACAATTGAAAATGGAAATTCATCTTTTGAATACACATAAATAAAGTTGGTAGTCCTACCTAAAGATAAGTGCAATCTAATGCTAAGGAAAACATATAAGTGAAAGTGACATGTGTTTCCTGAAGAATAGGAAAAGATTAGTCATTCACTAATCATTGATCTCTATTAACTGTAATTACTTATCTTTATAAGCATTCCTAAATATTTATTTGAATATTAAGTATATTTAAAATTTTTATTTCAATACTATAAAATGTAGTCTCTACTTAATTAAAAAAAAAAATTGATTCTGAGTTACTATCTCTTGACCTACGAACATTAGACTTAGGTTAGTAATGAAAATTTAAGTTACAAGGAGAGTTGTGATTCAAAGTCTTTATAAAAGGTAAATCAGATATAGTATTCTCAAGTAAAAAAGGGAAGAAATGGAAATAAAAAAGTAGGATAAATAAATAATGAAACAAAAAAAATATAGAAAATGTTCTTAATAAAAAGTGAAGACAAAAATTCAAGAACATTTGGGGAGAAGCTTGAGGTTAAGCTCAGATTAAAAAGTAATTCCAATTTCTCTTCTAAAGGTTAAAGGGCCAATAAATTTTCTAACATAATCTAGGACTTTGTATTCATAAAAATGGTAACGGGACTAAGTCAGTTTGGTTGAATAGAAAAATGGATTTTAGGTTCATATTAATTGGATGTTATTTAACCTTCATATAAATAATTTTGGATGATTATATAGATTTATATTACTATTTATTATATAGGATATTGGGGGTACTAATATGTACCTTCTATATTATTAGGAAGCACTAAATCCTTAATCACCAGCTACCACCACACTTTGTGTTTTTTTAATTTTAGATTTTTAATTTACTTGTGGGTAAGTAATGTTTAAGTATATGAGAAATTGTCGTGTATTCGAAATGTACTTGTATATGCTTTATATTTGTCTGATTTTATATTAATTTTGTGATTTTGGAATGTGATTGTGATGTATTTTGTAGGCTTAAGAATAGAAGATTCATCAAAGTAGAAAAAGTGAAGAATTGAACAAAGTAGAGGAGCAGTGCCAAGGTGCAAAAGCGGAGCAACTAGACACAAAATTTGAGCTCATAAACGTCCAAGGAGTGAGAATTTGATCCAGAGTCTAGAGAACATGGAAAGTAGGCACTTGGTTAGTGGCACCTAGGCATTACAATCCAAGAGCCAAGGTGTCGTAACCTAAGCACCTAGGCGTCGCAACCTAAGTTCTTAGGTGCTAGATTTGGGTCCCTAAGTACCCAAAACCCTTGCACCAGAACCCAAGTAGGTGAAAAGTAGGCGCCAGATTGCTAATGCTCATGCATTTGAAACCAACGTCTAAGCATTGTATACCAACGTCTTGGAGCCAATTCATGCATTTTGATGTTCTGAGAAGTTTGCAGGCTTCGATTCACATGGAAAGTTGACGAAGGCAAAATGAGGCATTCGAGAGCACATGGAATAAAGAAAAATACAGAGACACAAAGTGCAAGTGTTAGAGAGTGAAATGTGGAGTGATTGCAAGAATTTTTACTGGGAAATTATGCTTGTAATCTTGATATATCATTTGGAGGAGGAAGAGAAACAAGTTTACAATGTTCTTGGTGAATTTCATCAGGTTTTATCCTTTCAAAATATATTTTTTTGATATTTTCCATTAATGAAACATTCACGTTGTTGTTTTCAAGTCTTATTTGTGAGTATAATGATTTTCTCCTTTGAATTGGTGATGTAGAAATTTGAAGTTTTATTTTTTTCTGTGTGATTTTATAAACTTTTAATAAGGTGGTGTTTTAAGCTTCAATTTTTTCTTTACCATTAATTGACATGTTCGACAATTAAAATTTATTGTTATTTTATAGTTGCAGAAGAATCCATAGTAGAAAAACTAGGTTAAAACAAGTTAACTTAAAAGGATAGTTATATTACCTTTAGGTTAGTGTAATCTTGTAGAAAAATAAAGAATCCCATACAAATCACTTGATTTAGTGAACTAAAATTATGTGATTGCCAAACCTACTTAGATTCCCGGAAAGAGATAAGGAGAAGATCTGCTCCTGATTATCACCCATATTTAAATCATCTAATCAAACTTAGATTCATGTAAAACAAAATTAGAGGTGTATTTTACTTGCATTAAAAAAATTATGTTGAAATTCACAGTTCAACAACTTAAGTTTTTTTATTTAAAAAGTTAAGATTAGTGAATTGTCAAAATTGCAGTACTTCAAACCTTCAGGCTAGATTCAAAACTAGTAGGACAAAATTTTTTCACTTTGGGGGTTTGCTTATTTCTCATGGGATCGATACAGACGTGTGATTCATTGCTACTTTGCAGCACTTGGTCCATGTTAAGCTTACTCTTGAAAGTCATACTCGGGCATAGATTCTAGCAATCTACCATTAGATTCTTTTCAAATTTCTTTCCCTTTCCATTCTCTTCCTTTATTTCTTAAATTTTTGTTTGCAATTTTATCTTTGAGTCCATGTAAACCAACATTGACATTATTTTTAGCTTCCAACTGAATGGTGGTAGAATCACTCAAAATCTCTACCGAAGATGACATAACTGCCAATCTAATCTTTAGATTCCTAAAATTTTGGTCAAGCACATCTTCTACCTCTTCTTCTACTATTTTTTTCCAAACTTCTTTTCTTCTTTTAAAACTTGTCTTTTCGAACTGTAAATTCAAACATAGGCTACTTATCTTGAACATCATTACGATCGGCTACACTAAGCTAAGATGCATCATATATCGCTTCCAATTAATCAAAGTTGAAGTTAAATATGAGCACAACTCCTTCAATAAAATGACGTTGCTCTAATACGAGATTTATGCCATTCTTGACAGAGAAAATCAGTTTTTTTCTGAATATTTTACTGTAGAATTTATAGGCATAACATCAATGTTCTATAAGAGGATTGAGATTAAAAAAAAAACAGAAAAAAAAGTTTTATTTTCTCCTATATTTTTAATATTTAAGATTTTAATAAAATTATTATTGTGTACATGTCTTTATTCAAACTAGTAAGAAAAGATAAATCAAAATAAAGGAATGAATCATATGCTCTAAATAGATTTTGATTGAAAGAAATCAAATCACACATTTTATTCATTCAAAATTTGTGAAATAATTTTTTTTATTATTAAAATTTAGACTCAGTTGCAGAAAGTAACATATGAATGTCATAGAACATATTATTAAAATTTATTCTAAATCATCTGAGAATTACTACATATGGTTGAGCATGTTTCTTTTAAGGCTTCTGAATGTGTAATTTTTCATATTTGATGATTTTCCAACATATTTTAGTTCATTTGAAAGTCAAGATTTTATTGATTTGGCTTAGTTTCAGTAAGAAAGTTTCAAAATGTCCTTGTTTAACTTAATTATTTTAATTATATGCTTTTTATTATTCTAAGATCTTTTCAGGTTCAGATGATGGTAAAAAGGTAAAGAATTAATTATTTTAAAATATTAATTTTAATTTTCCTTTTAATGAACATTTACATCTAGTTTGATTGTCAGGTTTCCCATCATGAGCCACAAAATATAATCCATAATTTTAATATGTGAATTGCCTTAAGGCTAACAAATACGAAAAACTGCATTTCCCAAGCATGGTATACAAGATTGAAAACATGTCACACAAGGAACAAGATCACACAAAATGCCAACATATGATCACGAGGATAACAATATGAAGTGAATAATGAACTAAATAATCATATTATCATAAATAGTTATGCTAGCTTCATCCTTTCATGACATTCACAGGTTGAATCAGATGAAGTATTGATTTTATTAATATCTTCTTTGATTTATATGTTTCTTAAAAAATTCAAGCCTAGGGTATAGTATGTCATGGATTTGTGGCATCTTCACTGAATCATATGAAATAAAAAGCAATGAGGGTCTTACTTCTATAACATCTATTTGGAGAGGTGATACATAAAGATCAGGTTGTGGTTTGATGGCTACCTTAGATATATCTTCTTTGGTATTTTTAAAATGTTGTGGTATATAAGGAAGAGCTACCAAAACCTTGCTTTTTTCCTCTATATAATCTTCCATGGCATGCATTTTAAGTTTCAGGTGGAGGAACGAGATGAATCGCCATGTACGCTTTTACAGTTTTCAGCGTTGTCTTTCTTGTACTTTTATGCTATACTTTTGTGCTTATACAAATTTACATGGAAAACCAAAACCAAAACCAAAAAAACTAAAATCAACCAAGATAAAATTCACCACCACAACATTCAAAATATAAAATAACTCAAATTTTAATCATAAACATCACACAAAACTACAACTTAAACAAAATTAAGACATCTCTATCGGATGATCGGGAATTCCTCGAAGAAGGTAACCTACTATTGCTAACGAGGCTTCCCACGGTATAAATGAAATTATGGAACTCATTAAGTTGAGTTTAGTAATTTTATTTGGACTAAGTGAATCTAATAGAAAATAGTGGTGCCAGAATGAGGGAACCGTAGGATCCTAATCGGTGTCGCTCTAATCAACTTTAACATGCCCCCATAAAATTTAAAGAACTTCAAACGTAGGGCCACCTGATTTGACATTATAAATCGACACACTAGAGAACTCAAACTCGTTGCGGCAAGGAGCTTGGAGCTAGCATGGTGGGCAGCACGACAATCTTCAACAGCAAAACCTGTCTTCCCCAGCTAAACCAATCTTCCTTCCTTAGACTTAAACAACAAAGCCATAGGACTTCGAGGTTGCTTGCTTATGCAACGTAAATCCTCATCTTATCTTTAGGCCTTCATATAAACCTGCTATACAATATAAGCCCTAATTCGTCTTAGGATTCTGAGGTTGTCGTTTGTTACGACCTAAATCCTCACATCTTTCAGGCTATTTGTGTGATCGTTTCACACGAATGTAAGTCCTAACTAATAAAATTGACAGAATGAAACGCCTAAATATTTCTTCTCAAAATTGAGGCCAAATATTAGGATAACTTGGGAATTCACCAGAGTTCTCCTCTAGATCAATAACATCCTCTAGTTCTTCCTCCTTGGGACTATACAACGAAATGTTCCAAACTTGAACCAATTCCCTTTCACACCTCTACGTCCAATCTCATTGAAAAGTCTTACCCTTTGAAACTCCTTGAAGAAAATATTTCCTAATTTTTATTGAGAGTCTTCTTAGATGACTCCGGTCATTTAAGATGTAATTAACTATAGGGGCTTACCCTTATAGGAAGCATGTTTGAAATATAAACCCTATTTAATCTTTTATATTAAATAGGGGAACTTGTCGGCAAATATAAAGATTTCGATAAACCCTATTTAATCCTTTATATTAAATAGGGGAACTTGTCAGCAAATACAAAGGTTTCATAAACCCTATTTAATCCTTTATATTAAATAGGGGAACTTGTCGGCAAATACAAAGGTTTCATAACCCTATTTAATCCTTTATATTAAATAGGGGAACTTGTCGGCAAATACAAAGGTTTCGCAGACTATTTAATCCTTTATATTAAATAGGGGAACTTGTCGGCAAATATAAAGGTTTTGCAGACCACACAGATGTCATATATTCTTTAGTTTATTTGATAGAGCCTCATCCTCAAGTCTTGTGTTTATCCTTTGGGATAGATATAGGATTTGAGATAAAGTGTTCTTTCATTTTAACTATGAAAAATGTTGGGTCAGTTTGATTTCATACTTTTCTAAACTTCAAAGTTCTTCCAAAGCAGGTGACGGGATTTTTATTCCGGTGACCGATAGCTTCTTACGGTCAACTCCAACATAAAATATTGCCGACAGACTCACATCCAACTCAAGAGGTAACAAGAAAATATATGTGTCGCGTTAGGAAGGAAAGTACTAGGACTCACATCCAACTCTAGAGGTGACAAGAAAATATGTGTGCTATATCGAGAAGGAAAGTGTTGGGACTCACATCCAACTCAAGAGGTAACAAGAAAATATGTGCGTCATGTTAGGAAGGAAAACACTAGGACTCACATCCAACCTTAGAGGTGATAAGGGAATATATGTGCTACATTGAAAAGGAAAACACTAGGACTCACATCCAACTCAAGAGGTAACTGAAAAATATGTGCATCACGTTAGGAAGGAAAGCACTAGGACTCACATCCAACCCAAGAGGTGACAAGGGAATATATGTGCTCTTATGCAGAGAATATGCAGATTCACACATGGGAATTCATGGGGAATATGTGAATAGAATATGAAATTATTGTGAATGATTTGGAATTTAGGTACTGATTTGGAAATGGGAATTGAATTTTAGTTATCATTTTGAAAAGAGAGTCGGAAGTCAGAGATCGACCTTGAAGATTAAGAGTAAGATGCCATGCTCCATTAAAGGCGGTCTTATACCAATCTCAAAGATGGGGAGTCAAAATTTGGGTACTGACTCCGAGATTCATATGAGAACAGTGTAAAGAGTTTGTGATGTTGAATTTGCATAAATGTGTCATGTGAAAAGGTTAATTTTGTTGAAGAAGATTTGTAGTTTTATGGGGTTTTGTGCAGAATGCAAAATTTCACGGGGATGTGAAGAGAGTTAATACAGATAAAGGTGGTTTTTCAGCACTCACAAAGAGTAAGAAACTCTAAAACTTAGTGAATCCACTCAATAGATTCATTTTATTTTCTTGTTATTTTTATTACATTTAATTTTTAAAAATATGCCTTTAAAATTTTAATTTTAATTAGTTGATTTTCAAAAGAAATTTGTTTTGTTGTTTATTCATTTGTGATTATTTTTATTTGAATTTTATTTTTTGTTAAAGATTTGTTGTTTCATTCTTCATTCATTGAAATTTTGAACCAACGCGTGGTTTGTGGCTTCCATCCATCGCACAAAAAGGCAACTGACAAAAAGGCACATTTCTGAGAGAAATTTCCATTAATTTGTTTCAATAAAGATGTCACAGATCAAACATAGGCTATCACCTAAAGAGGTACTATATATAGTCCATGTTGAAGTACATCCAGATCATCTCAGGCCATGAATACATTGTAGGCCGAGTATATCAGATACATATCATGTTGTTATAAAAAAAAGAAAGTGAACCCTCTGACCATCTGTATCAGGTACGATGAGCTCCTGATTGAGCAGACCTTCTAAGCCATATTCAAAGATCAAAGTTCCCTTCGCATATACTTAGAGGTACAAGTCTCTCATATCTTTTACTGCAGTAGCTCTTCCAGTTCCGGATCTGGCTAAAATCTATATGGTATTTTGTTGTTGTCCATCCTACGGAAGGTCACGAACACCCTACAGTGTTGTACCCCTGGAATGCAATGTTTTGCGACATCTGCCCTATTTCCTTTCAAAATCAAAACTGAACCAACTGGTAGCAGAATCTCCACAATTCCTCTGAACTCTCCAGAGCTGACAATGTCAATCTCTTTCCCAAATAATATATTGCTCTTGCTCGGAAATGAGACCGTGCAGAAGGGTCTTACAAAATCATGATGATCAATGTGAGGAGGTATGTAGTCTCCCTCATCATATATGTTGATGATGAAGCTGTTTAGGATGCAGGTAGCTGGCAGTATGATCCATCTGACCATTTTCTTTATCATCCACTTTATTATAGAAGGTAGTAGATCTACCTGGTCATGTCTAAGGATCCCTAGCGGATTTCCTTGTCTGTCATTTGTAAAATTATAACAACAGTCACACTGAATGGTGATTCTTCCTTTTACTCTCATCCATTTCTTTGGCTCAGATTATGTTCTTTCCATGAGAAGACTTGCTCGACCTCTATCTCTCAAAAAGAAGATGCAATCAAGAATGCTTCTTTCATCACTCTCATAGAAAACTCTGGTATATAGCTCCAGGCCTTCCAGTATGTTGATGATTCTTCCTTGAACATCTTCGTAAAATTCAAACTCTCTTTTATTCACTTTGCTTATTTTGTAGTACTCCACGTACTAGGAGTCAGTAGTTGTCGCGGGCATTCCTCCCTTTGAACATTGGCAAGAATCCAAACTGGCACTGGCTGATTTGGAACACGAGACTCGGCATCTAGCGGGATGTATGACCCTGGGCTCCATGGTATGTACTGATCTGTCCCCAGTGGGACGTATGACTCGTCCATCATAAAATCTAAAATTTGAGACCCATCGGGGCTGGAGGTATACTCTTTCAATGTACCAAAGCTTTGTAAATGTATAACATTTCAATCCGAGCATTCTACAAACACCCTTGTGGTTGATGTCTCTGCAGGTATCTCAACGTTGCACGTCGGGCAACCCTTGCATAAAACATCTGAAGCTGAAGGTATATCTGGCTCTGTTATGAACCCCGGTTCTTCATCTGTGGTGTGTAGGCTGACATAATTTTCTTTCATGTCTGGATCATAAATATGCCTCTCAAGAATAGGCGTCAGCAAGTTGTTCGTTTCTCTCTGACGTCTGCGTTCTTCTCGTAGAAAAGCCCTTTGTTTCTTACGGCTGGCATTTTTGCATTGCGTTCTATGAAGCAAATCTAGCAGTCGTTTGTTATTGGCGGCAACTAGGCCTCCAACCGGTGTACCTACCATGGAGGGCAGATGGCTGGGCCCTTCCATTGGAGCTTGCTCTGTTAACACGTTCTTTCCTTTATGTGATACATTATCTTTAGCAGTCACCCTCAGTAGTGAAGGTAGCCCCTCTTTCTCTTTGCAGCTGACTACATCCATGAGAGGACCATCGTAGTCCATGTCAACCTGGTTAAAATCTATGTTAAAGTCAATGGTACCGCCCTGTGGTGCCATCTCCTCATTTAGTGCGAGACTCTATCCATCCTTGAAAGTAAAGATCAAACTCTATCCTGATAGTTTTCCGCAAATAACAGGAAAAATGTTAGTGGGCCGAAACTTGGCATGAACAAGAACAAAAC
Source organism: Phalaenopsis hybrid cultivar (assembly GCA_002079205.1). NCBI lineage: Eukaryota > Viridiplantae > Streptophyta > Magnoliopsida > Asparagales > Orchidaceae > Phalaenopsis > Phalaenopsis hybrid cultivar. The sequence goes on along the minus strand of JXCR01135720.1, from coordinate 21,882 downwards.
AAAGTATTTATTGAGGTAAATTTTAGCTTATTTTAATGAAATAAATTGTTTACTTATATATGAATTTCTTTTAATTTTTGTGGAACATTATACTCAAAAGTGGAAAGGAGAAAATTTGAAGTTTAAAATTTTTCTCAAAATTTTCATTACATTGAGGTTAATTACAAAATTTGGACCCGATCAAAGACATTTGGCCACATAGATAACCCTAAAATAATCAAAGTTTCAAATTTTCAGAGTAAACAAAGCCAAGTGACAACAGTTGCGTAATAGGTTTTTAGATATCATCCATTTAATGGTAACACAGGTCTTTCACCTTGGAAGTCCACTAACTGGTAGACTCCTCCTGTGTAGACCTTTTCAACGATAAATGGTCCATCCCAAGTTGGCTCGAATTTTTCACCTATTTTGCGGCGTGCAAGAATAGGCCTTTTGAGCACAAGTACAAGGTCACCAACTTTGAATGTCCTTGGGCGGACCAATTTGTCATGGGCCTTTACCATCTTTGTCTGGTAAAGCTCCAAATATTGTTGTGCTTCTAGTCGTTTTCCCTCAAGACTTTCCAGTTCTTCAAGTATGAGTTTTGCACTCTTCTGTTGTGAGTTGGTTGGCAACAACAAGTCTTAGAGACGGTGTCTGGATTTCTAGTGGTAGCACAACCTCGGACTCGTACACGAGCATATAAGGTGTACACTTAGTGGGAGTCCTCAAAGTCGTCTAGTAGGCCCACAAGGCTTCTAATAGTTTGTTGTGCCAATCTCATTTATTTTCATCCAGTGTTTTCTTAAAAATATGTACCAATGTTTTGTTGAAGGCTTCAGCCAGACTATTTGCTCTGGGATAGTAAATCATAGAGTATCTCCAATTTATCCCATGTATTTTGATGAAATTATTAATTTTGGTGCTTTTGAAAGTTGTCCCATTGTCGGAAATTATTCTTTGCGGTACCCCGAAACGGTAGATAATTTGACTTTTAAAAAATTGAATGACGTGTTGTGCCGTAACCTCATGTAATGGTATTTCCTATGCCGATTTGGAGAAGTAATCCGTAGCGTAAGTATGTGTCCTTTAGAAGATGGAGGGTCTATCGGACCTATTATGTCTGTGCCCCAACACTCGAATGACCATGAGGCAACAGTTGAGTGTAGCACATTCGGAGGCTGGTGTAAGAGAACCCCATGCACTTGGCATTATTGATATTTTCTGGCTATATCCATGTAGTTGGATATCATTGTTGGCCAATAATACCCGAGTCTTTTGATCTTCATTTTCATTTTCGTCCCTGATTGGTGAGCGCCACACAATCTGACATGTACCTCTTTAACAATAATGTGTGCTTCGGCTCTGCTCAAACACTGTAGCCACATTTGATCGAATGATCTTCTATATAGAACAACTCCCATCAGGGCATAAGACATAGCCCTTTTTGTGATATGATGTGCCTCAGACTTGTCTTTTGGCAGCTTTCTAGTATACAAATAATTTATTAATGGCTTGCGCCAAACTTCGCTGATGTCTACAACTTTATTTATTGTTTCTTCTTTTCCGAGCTTGTGTAGAGTTTTGAGGTCGATCTGAGACAAGGCTTGTTTTCCTTGCACCGTAATTTCAATAGAATCTGCTGGGGGACATGTCATTTCCTTAGCAACTTTTGCTAGAGCGTCGGCATGAGCATTATCTCCCCTAGGAATCTGGTAGAAAGTTACATCAGGAATCTGCTCCAAGAGCTTCATCGTATACTAATAGTATTCTGCTAACCTTGGTTTTAAAATTTTGGATTGTCTAACAACTTACTGGATGACGAGTTGGGAGTCGCCATAGATGGCAATGTTTGTTATATCCATTGAGATTGCCATTCCCAATCCGGTGATTAAAGCTTCATATTCTGCTTTATTGTTAGTGCACAGCTCTGTTAGGTGGTATGAGAACCTCAACATACCCTTATGTGGTGTGATAAAGATTAAATCGATCCCTGCTTTTCTTGGTATAATTTTCTGATTCTTTGTCTTTTCTGGCTGACGAAGCACCATCGAAGTACATTTCCCAGCATTGCACACTGTAAAATTCCATTTGTAGTATTTTCTCATCTGGTAACTCGTCGTTGAGAGAGGACCCAGCTGGCAGTGGGTGTGCAGCGAGAAAGTTTGCTAGTATCTGTCCCTTGATAGCACGGAGGGGAACAAAATTTATATCAAATTGCAATAAGATCATTGTCCATCTTGCTAGACATCCGAAAAGTGTTGGTCGTGTCATTAGATATTGCAAGAGATTAACTTTCGAGATCAGGGTAATCTTATGAGAAAGCATGTAATGTCTAAGCTTTTGGGTGGCAAAAATCAATGCCAGACAATGCTTCTCAATAGGTGGATAGCTTATCTTTGTTGGTGTTAGGCAAGGAGTCAAGTAGTAGAGTGCATTTTCGTTACTCTCATCATTGAGTTGGGATAAGAGGGCTCCAAGAGAGTCGTCTAAAACCGCGGTATAAAGTATCAACAGTTTCCCTGAGATAGGGGCTGCCAAGATAGGAGGTGTCATTAGATATTATTTAACATCTTCAAAGGACCACTGACATTTCTCTTCCCAAACGAATTTAGCATCCTTTTTAATTGATGCCGAGAAAGGTTGACACATACCTGAGAGATTAGAGATAAAGTGTCTAAAATATGCCAACTTCCCCTAGAAGGGACATAGCTGTTTTAAGGTTTTAGGAGCATTCATTTCCAAGATAGCTTTAATTTTATCTGGGTCGATCTTGATTCCCTGATGACGGACAACAAATCGCAAAAATCTCCTGGAGGTAATGCCAAAGGCGCACTTTAAGGAATTCATGTTAAATTCATATCGTGATAACCTTTCAAACATGATCCTCAAATTATACAAATGATCTATTTTTTGTTCACTTTTGATGACCAAATCATCCACGTAGCATTCTACTTGGTTGTGAATAAAGTCGTAAAAAAATTTTGTCATTGCATGCTGATATGTTGCTCCAGCATTCTTTAGGCCGAATGACATCTTTGTGTACCAGAAAATTCTTATCGGTGTTCTGAAGGCTATAAGTACTGCATCCTCGGGAGCCATCTTGATTTGATTGTATCCCGATGATCTGCCCATGAAGGAGAAAATTTCATGTGTTGAAGCGATATCCACCATCATCTCTAGTATGGGTAATGGAAATTCGTCTTTTGGACATGCCTTGTTCAAATCTATAAAGTCGACACAAACACAGATCTGTCCATTTTTCTTCTTAACAGGTACAATTAGCCAACCATATGGGGTACTGCTCTTCTTTCACAAAGTTGGCGTCTATAATTTCTTCACCTCGGCGATGACTTGTTGTTCTATTTCGAGGCACATTCTCCTGGGAGCTTGTTTTACTTGGGTTATATTCTTGTCCACCTTGAGTTTATGGACTGCAACTTTAGCGGACACTCTTGACATTTCATCATAGCTCCATGCGAAGCAATCTTTCAATTATGTTAATAGTTTGATCAATTTTGAAGATTCTCCGTCATTGAGTAGAGAACTTATAAATGTAGGTCGAGGTTGTTCTTTAGTCCCGAGGTTAATCTCTTTCAATTCATCAATGGTAGATTTAATATACTCCTTAAATTTTGGGGGAGCATCTTCTATTAGTTGATCAGTAGAGTCATCCTCTATATAGAGGCAATCCTCTTCTGACTCACTAGTAACAATCATGCAAAATTCAGAATCATCGACTGGTCTGACTGTACCAAATCCGAAACCCTCTTTTGAATTGGGAGTTTGACTTTTACCATTCCATAAATTTTCAAAAAAGTTAAAATTTATCTTGAATTGGGAGTTCAACTTCTAGCATTCCATAATTTTTCAAAAAGTTGAAATTTATCTTTTGGCATTGTTTGGTAAGTGTCCCTGTTGAATTAACTTTTGAACACAAGGCGAGAAGTAACCAAAAGACAATTTTGATAAATTCTTTAGGATCATCATCCAAATTTACATGTTTTTCAAGCTCAGTAGAAGTAGAAGCGCGGTAAAATTTGATCGGCTTTGAACCAACACCACGGACTTTCTTGACCTCTAAAATCTCGACTTTTTGAAGAAGAATCGGAGTAAGGGTCATAGCATTCACATAGTGGTTTATCCGATCATACATTGTTTTATATTCATTTTTCTCTGTATCTTTTAGGGATATGTTGTACTAAGGTTTCTTCTGTCTTTTCATCATTATCTCATCTTCAGAACTATCTTCATCACCAACATTGATGGTTGGCCTAGTCCGCTCAATAATTAAATTGATCCTTCCTCGTCCACGTCCCTGGCCTCAACCTCGGGTGCGCGAACTAAAAGAACCTTCACCAACTCATTGTAATAGAGTGGTGGAAGATCGTTGAAGCGGAGTTGAATGGCCTCCTCTTTTTAATTCATTTGAATCTTCATCTTTGTTTGTGATAACTTCACGAGAGAAGACAATCCTCTTTAGAGGCGCGTAGTAGGCATCATCTTCGTGAATACTAACTTCATGCACTAAAAATGGTTGTAGGTCTCCTTTGATGCAATTTTCTTGACCATCTTTGCAGTATTTGATACACTGGTGTAGAGATGATGGAACCACATTGTGTTCATGAATCCATGGTCGACCCACCAGAGCATTAAAAAAGGTCTCGGCATCGATGATATGAAATTTAACAGTTGTCACGAGTTCTCCAACCTTCATAAGTAATGCAATTGATTCAAGGGCTCTTTCTCCTTTTTGGTTGAATCCTCTTAACATCATTTTATCGGCCGTAAGCTCTTGAGCTTCAGGATCCAAATAGGCCAATGTTCGTAGGCTCATCAAGTTAAGAGATCCTCCAAGATCTACTAATACTCTGGACAAGACAAATTTGCCGATGTTGACGGAGATGTAGAATGGATGATTGTGGTCAGTGGTATCGAGCAGCAAGCCTTCATCTGTGAAGGTTACCCCAGGTTGTTCTTTCAATGAATAAACTTCATCTGAGGATGTGCTGGCCAACTGAGCTAAGCAAATCTCTGGGTCAAGCAAAGCTGTAACCAGAGACTCTCTCATCTCCTGTGACAGGATCAAAGCATCGTAAATGCTTAATCGGGCCGATAACTTCCTAAGATGAGATAGCATGTTGTAATCTACTTTGTATGATTCTCCGATTTGATCTTGATTTTGTAGTTCTTCCACTGGTAGGGGTGGGGGTATCTCCTCTTGAGTCATTATTTGCTTTCGTTTGTCTGTTGGAGCTGTTCTTTGTGGTAAAACTTTTTTGCTCCTCAAGTTAAATTCTATGATTTCTTCTTCTTGAGATATCATCGTTGAATCTTCTAGTATCTCCTCCTCTTCATTAAAAAGATCTAGGTTGATGGTACTCGGTGTATAGTGATGTTCGAGAATTGGCTCATCACTATCAGTGCTGTTGTAAATGGTATCATTGATGTCTTCTTTGGACTTGACAACGAGTTCATTAAACTCGAGTACAATTTGAGGATCATTTTGGGGCTCAAGATTGAAGTTAGATTGGTCATAATCAATTACATTATCACTATAAGTACTTAAAATGTATCTGAAATCACAATCATTATAGTCATAAGACCCCGGAGGGACAAACAGAAAATCATACAAAGTCAAGGGTTCGAGGATTTTCTTCCCAGAATCCGAGACAACTAATATAATAGAGGCGACCCCTATCCTACCTCCCGTGCTATCAATATTTGTAGTGACACTTTTCTTCTTCTTCATTATCCTTGATGATGAAGACTCTCCTGACGAAACCTTCATCTCGGGCTTGGTATGTTGTGGACTCTGAATGGAGGCTTATCTTGATGCAGACTGGATCTTGTTCAGTATTTTCTTGGATGATCTGCTCCGTACCTCATTCCATCCTTCTTCTCTGGTATATGCAGAAGATTGTTTTGATGGATCTTGTATTCGATTGAGGACCCTCTTAAGTTTATCCCAAGTTGTACTCCATCCATCTGTTCCAGTATACGGATCAATTGGGGAGATTGGCTTGGCCAAAATCATATTTATGGAACCTTATTCAGGTTCTCTTAAATATTTTTTCGAAATTGTTATGTTCTCTTTTTTAAGGTTCCTCTCGAGCCAGTATTTAAAGATGAAGCATTTTTCTATAGTGTGCACTCCGGCTTCTTCATTATACTTGTGAATATTTTAGGTATAGCTTCATCTTTAAAAGAATACACTATTTTACATTGTTTTGACAAGGACATTTTCTTATCCTCTGTTCAAGGTGATCCTTCTTGAGGCGGTTGCTGGTTGGATTGACTAATCTGTTTCTGAGCATACTATGACAAAGACTGGCGAGGCTCTTCTGCATATATCTTCATTGACTACTTTCCTTTGTTGATGGTCGCTACTACTTCTGATTTCTTTTCGAACACTCTGGTCACCTTAGCCTTTTTGTGTGGTTCAATGTGCTTTATTTCCTCTTGAAGACTGTTGGATTTACTGAGTAGATTCTCAAAGGATTTGATGGTGATTCCCTTGAGCATTAAAGCCACTAACCCATGAATGCTCTTGAGTAGAATTTCAATCGCATGATGTTCCTATAGCTGAGGTTCACATTACATGCTAAGGTTTCTCCACCTCAAAATATAGTCCACCAAAGTTCCGTTAGGCTTTTGTTTTTCCATCATGAGCTCTCCAATAGACACATGATGTTGTGCCCCAGTAAATCTTTTCACAAATAGCTGTTCCAACTCAAAAAATATTTTAATTGACCCATCAGACAAGTCAGCGTACTAGTCAAAAGCAATTCCTGACAAGCTGCTAACGAACTGCTGAAAGAGTAGAGCTTCACTATTTCTCGTGTTGCCACAGCTAGCTTGGAAGTGTGCTATATGATGTTTGGGATTTCCAGTCCCATAAATATTTTAAAGTTTGGGCCACAAAATCCTTGGGGAAAGGCAAAGCATCAAATTCCTCCAGGTAAGGTCTACCCTTTAGAACCAATGCACCACCCTTAGATTGGGTTAAGATGTCCCGCACTTGTTCAACCATTTGCTTGAATTCTTTTTCTAGTATAGCACCTGATGGAGAATCCTTTTTATGTTGCTCGTCCCTATTTGCTGAAGCAACCTCTCTTCTTTCATCTGTGATGTGTATGATTTCTAGGTGATTGACCTTTGAAGAAGCTAATTGCGGCGTTTGTGATTGCCTCTGAATGGTGCCCATAGCGGTCATGGCTGCTGTCATTTCTTTTATTCTTTTCTCCAGTAGACTAACTTGCTCATCTCTTAGGAGGATAGCCCTACGCAGCTTATCTACCGTGTTCTCCTCGATGTGAGGTTGAGCCTCGTGCATAGATGTGGCGGCTCTTATTTCAATTACATGGACATCCATGAAATATTCTTCCAAGTAATCTTTGTAATCAAAATCTTCATCATTACTATCGATGAAAACTTCATGCTCTCAATCCTGAGTTTCTCAAATTTCTCTTCAATTATTGATTCCTTGATTGCTTTAAGATCTGGAGGACCCTGATGAACATCCTCTACTTATTCCTCCATCTCGCTGGCAATTGTTGCGACGATGTCAGATATTTCAGAACCTGGATTCATTTGATGTTCTTGTCCCGCGGGCTCACTAGCCTGTATCGGTGCAGCGACCTTGGGTACCCATACCTTTTTTTTTTTTGATGATGATGTCTCAGGACTGAGTGTCTTAGTAGAAACATCATTATGTCGAGGGAAAGTATGCTGTCAGTGGTGTAGACCGACTACAATTTGAGGTAATTGTTTTGACTTTACCTTTGGGATTGTAGGAATATCTCCAAAATGGGTGACATGTAAGATTTTCGGACCCGGTCTTGACTTAACCGGTCGACAGCCTGCGGTCCTGGTGGTGGTATAATCAGTAATAACTATTGCGATATCAACTCTGTTACCTAAACAGAACCAAATGGGGATGCGAGTAGGGGCACTCCAATTGTCTTGTGGGACTATCTGGTGGATTTGACGTCCTTCAAAATTTCCTTCTTCATGCGAGTGGAAATTACATGTCCCACTCGTTTAAGTAACTCGCTAACTGAACATCCTTCTTTGGTAGCTAGCCTTTTGAAAACTGCACTAACTTGGATGATAGTAGTGAACTTCTTTCTCTCCTTACCATGTCCATGAAGTGGTGGTAATGCGGCGGCGATTCTCCGGATACTTTCATATCCATCAGTATCCGTCAGAGGATGGAATCTACTCCTTCGTAGGAGTGGATAAATTTCCGGTAACACTTCTTCAAATTGATGAGTCTCCTCCTCAACGGGTGTCTCCTTGGGAGCCCGGGCTTTGATGGCCCTCCAAACTTTTATGTTTCGGTTCCTCTTTTGAGTTTGGGTCAGCAGTACAGTCCTCAGATCACACTTGATCCGATTTCAAACACGGGTGGTGAGACAGTTAATCCCTCAGTGGGATCCTCAATAATCATTACTTCTTTCCCCTTAGCAACAGTGAGGATAGTAGGTTTAGCGGGTGTCGTGGGAGCAATAGTTTTAAACTCCTTGCATGCAGGGAAGTCTTGAAGGCAGTTCAGACTAAATTATGCAGACGGTTCCTGTATTTATGGTGCGACGATCTTCATCACTACCAATGGGGCTTTCCTAAGGATGACCTCAAGATCTTCAAATTCGGCTCCAAATTTGATGGTAGGAGCAAGGCTACGGGCTTCATGGCTCGTTGGCAGGTTGCAGGAAAATGTCAGCGCTGGGTAGGCCATTGTAGCAGGCTTGAAAATAGAAAGTTTCAGGGTTAGCTAAATGGCCAAAAACCTCGAAATTTTTTTGTGCAATCACTAAAAGTAGAGGTTGATCTGTAGACCGAACGGGTCTTAATTTATGAGTATTTTAAAATCTTATTTAAGAAAAATTAAGAGGTGTAAAATTTAATTAATGTAAGAAAATTTCAAAGTGTGCATAGTACAACACGATTTGCAAAGTAGCAAATCATATTTGGAAGGGATAAATGAAGTATTTTAGGATCCAGTGTGGGACCCATTTAATGGCAGACAACGCCCAGGTGGAACTAGTCCACCGACACACTTATTGGGGGTCTGACCCGACATAAAAATTTAAAGAGTCCTTAATGGCCTCCTGAACCCCTCTGTTCAAAGATGGTTGATCAGGTAGTCCTGAAGTCCAAGAGTTAGTTGTACTTTCCCTAGATAGAAATGGGTAAAGTATGCCAACAGAAGAAGGATAATTTGGTCCAAGAGGGAAATGGACATATTATCGATGTGTAAGATAATATTTCTTGATTTGTATGGAGAGAAAAGCTACTCCTCAAAGGAGTCGCTAGAAGCTGTCAGAACTATTTTGGTTGATGAGTTGCCCGTAAGAAGTTGTCGGTCACCGAAATCAAAATCTCGTCGCCCGCTTTAGAAGGACATTTTAATTTACATATATATATATTTAGTTTTAGAAAAGTATAAAATCAAACTGACCTCAAATTTTTATAGTTTAAATGAAAGAGTACTATACCTCAAATCCTGCATCTATCCCGAAGGATAAATACAAGACTTGAAGATGAGGCTCGATCAAATAAACTAAGGAATATATGACATCAGTTTGGACTGCGAAACCATTTTATTTGCCAATAGTTTCACCTATTTAATATGAAGTATTAAATAGGGTTTATATTAAGCTGGGTTCGAGAAAAGCTTCCTATAAGGACAAGCCCCTATAGTTATTTACATCTTAATTGACCAAAGTCACCTAAGAAGACTTTTGATAAAAATTAAGAAATATTATCTTCATGGAATTTCAAAGGGTAGGACTTTTCAATGAGATTGGACATAGAGGAGTGAAAGGGGATTGGTTCAAATTTGGAACATTTTGTTGTAGAGTCCAAAGGAGAAAGAGCTAGGGGTTGTCATAGATCCAGAGGGGAACCTCGGTGACTTCCCAAGCTATCCTAATGTTTGGCTTCAGTTTTGAGGAGACATGTTTAATTGTTTCATCTTGCCAATATTATTAGTTAGGGCCTACATTTGTGTGAAATTATCACACAAATAGCCTGGAAGATGTGAGGGTTTAGGTCGTGACAGATGACAACCACGAAATCCTAAGACAAGTTAGGGCTTATATTTTATAGCAGAGATATACAAAGGCCTAAGGATAAGATGAGGATTTACTTGCATAAGCAAGCAACCTTGAAGTCCTATGGCTTTGCAGTTTATATATAAGGAAGGAAAATTGGTTTAACTGGAGAAGACAGATTTTGCTGTTGAAGATGGCTGTGCTGCCCAACATGCTAGCTCCAAGCTTGTTGCCATGACGAGTTTGAGTTTTCTAGTGTGTCAAGTTATGATGTCAAATCAGGTGGCCTTATGGTTGAATTTCTTTAAATTTTATGGGGGCATGTTAAAGTTAATTAGAGCGACACCGATTAAGATCCTGCGGTTCCCTCGTTCCAGCACCACTATTTTCTATTGGATTCACTTAGTCCAAATGAACTTTCTAAACTCAACTTAATGAGTTACATAATTTCATTTAGACCATGGGAAGCCTTGTTAGTAACCACAGGTTACCTCCTCCGAGGAATTCTCGATCATCCGGTAGAGACATCTTAATTTAATTGAATTTGTAGTTTTGTCTAATGTTTGTGATTAAATTTTGAGTTTTTTTATATTTTGAATGTTTTGGAGATGAATTTTATCTTGTTTGATTTTAGTTTTAGTTTTGGTTTTGGTTTTATGGCTATCCTAATAGATTTAGTGTTCATGCAGGGTGGCGTTGTTGTTTAGCATGCAAATTTGCAAGTATAAAAGTACAAGAAAGACGATGCTGAAAACTGTAAAACCGTACCTGACAAATCTTCTCTTTCCACCACCTAAAACTCAAAAGGTATGTTAAGGCAGTTTATATGAAAAAAGGAAGTAAAATTTTGACGACCTATGTAACCCTAGGTCATATCTTGGTGGGTCCTTAGGAGTTTAATTATGGATGATGTTGTCAAGCCAAATATATTAAGCTTAGTAGATCTACGAGGTATCCAACAGGTTAAGAGGAAGAAGAAGACCCATGCTTCCCTCTTATCACCTAGTGAAAAGCCTCGAGCTCATTTAATCTTATTATGTTGCTTAATAATTCATCATATGAACACCTTAATGCTCAATGAACATTGATGTATCAATTATCCCTAAGAGTAAGGTAATTATCATCTAGAATTTAATATTGAAGATTATGTTGGTGAAGACCCTTAAAGAGGCAAATTAGTGTTATTGGAATACTTAGCCAAATTTTGGTCCTAATTGGGATTGTAGTGTTTGAAAGATGTTCTAATTTTCAATGATATTTACTTTTCTAAGCCTCATTTAAATGAAGCTTGATTTAGCCTAAGTCACTACTAAGCCTTTAAGACCTTGGTGAGTATCTTAATTAGTTTTGAAAAGGTTAAGCTTTAAGTTGTTTTAAGAGGTTTAGACTAGTCAGTGGGGTCCAACTAATGGTCGTGGAGTCATTAATTTGGTGACTTTGGGGTAGTTTGAGCCATCTTTAGTGCATAGGTTCAATATGGGTTCAAGTGATCAAAGTTTGGGTTTGGGCTAGGTTAGCCATGTCAATTGACCCAATTAATTGATCAACATTATGTAGATGATTGTTATGAAGTTTTTGGTGAAGGTTTTAAGTGATTTTGAGTTTAATTGGTAGGTCAATTTGAGGGATTTTTGAAATTTGGCCAATTTGGGCATGTTGGGCTAGACATGGGTCTAGGTTGGGCTAGCCTTGGGCTAAGTCCAAATTTCATGGTTCAAATGATCAAGGAAGATGCTGTGAACATTTTTCATGAAGGGATGGAGTGGAAATTTTGGGGCTAAGGCAATTAATTTTGTGAGATTTTGAGACATGGTCAATTTGGGGTAAATTTGGGGCTTTTTTGACTTAGGTTGAAATAAAATGAAATTGAGGCCTCACCAAGGCCAATTGAAGGTCAAGTTTGATGTATGGGGATGTTATGAAGGGCTTTCAACACAAATTGTGACAAATGGAGTACGCCATGGGTTCAATTTTGTGGAACCAAGTAATGGGGCCAAAATTGGGGTTTTGATCTAAATCAAAATTGGGTTCAAATAATGGACTAATTGAGCTTGGATTTGGTCTAGATTGGTCACATCAGGAGTGGATTTGAGTTTAGAATTGAAATTGGGGTAAATTGAGACCAATTTGGAGTGATTTGGGGAAAATATGGGCCTTTAAAGGGCAATTTAGGGGTTTTGGTCAAATATGGTCAAATTGGCCAAATTGGATCATGTGATAGTTGAGAAAAATAAAATTAGGAATATTTGGGGGGTTTTGAGAATTTTTTTTGAGATTTTTGGAATTTTTGGAATTTTGGGGTAAGGACGGCTATTTTGGTAATTTGGCCAATTTTGGTGATTTTATGTAGTTTGGGTGTTTTCAAGGTGTTTGAAATGATTTTTGAACCAAGTTGGGTATTTTGGGTAGATTTGGGAATGTTGATCAAATTTGGGGTCCCAAAGGTATCTATGTAATTTGGGGGAATTTAGGGTCGAAAGAATAGGTTGGTTATCTTGGTAGAGTTAGCGTGCCAATCACCATCAATAAGCCATGGACCAATGGAAATCTCATTTTGGGTCCTCTATGTAGTGATCTTAGCCAAACCCTAGCCTACGGCTAATGGGTTTAGAGGACCACCTACATGAGTCTCCCAAACATATAAAGGGACCAAAGTCAGGAAATTTAAGTTTGTACCTTAAGCTCTAGACCAACACCCAGGGTCAACCCTAAGGTCCAACAGTCTTAAGGGTGACTCATTTTAAGTTCCCCCATAGTGACTCCATCTACTAAGTGCTCGAGGTTAGGACCAATATGTAGAACTTCAAGTTGAGTAGAGAAGAGTTTGGAATTTCTAATGGTGAGGGTTCCTTGTCTAGTTTTCTAAGAATATTCAATAAGAAAGTCCTATGGCTAGACCTTAGGCTACTAAAGAGAAAAAATTAAACCTCAACCAAAAGTGAGGTCAACAATAATTTATACAAATTCGCCAACCAGTAAATTATCTTGTTGGAATTAATTCATTTTTCTTATTTACTTTAACTGTCACTCTTCCTTTCTTTAAAACACATTTAATGAAACTTACCTAAGCACTACCTGAAATATGATGTATAATTCCAACATCTAACCATTTTAAGATATCTTTTTAACAACTTATTTCATTATCAGGTTTAATCTCCTTTAAGGATTAGCTTTAGGTTAATATTATTCATCCAATAGAATTCTGTGCATACAAATTGAAGGAGTGATTCCTTTCATTTTCACTAAAGTCCATCCAAAGGCCTTCTTATTTTTTTTTTCAAAATTTCCACTAATTTTTGCTCTTTAAATTCAGTTAAATGAGAAGATATAATAATAAGTAATGTAGATGAATCTATTAAATGGTCAGGTAATCCATTCAGTTCAAGTTCAGGTGGTTTAATACTTGATGAAATAAGATTTTTTTTAACATTTTATGTAAGGTCCAAAATCTCAAAGTTTTCCTTAACATAATCTAAATTATTGTTTTTTTCTTCATTCTCATTCTCATACTCAAAGTTCTCTTCTTGTCTTAATTTTTCTTCAAACATTCCCTTAAATCAATCATTACTTAGATAATCAGTAACTTCTATTCTAAAACATTCATTATCGTTTTATATTACAGAATATTTCATAGCTTTTGCTATATTAAATGTTACTTGTTGATCATTTACTCGCATTGTTAATTCTCCTTTTTGCACATCTATCACAGCTCTCCTTGTTGCAAGGAATGGTCTCCCCAAAATAATAGGAATCTCTTTATCTTCCTCCATATCTAAAATAATAAAGTCGACAAGAAAAATAAATATATCCACTTTCACTAATACAACTTCTATATCTCTTTTAGAATAATTTATTGATCGATCAACTAATTGAAGAGTTACAGTAGTAGGGGAAATCTCTCCTAAATCTAACCTTTTAAAAATTGTTAAAGGCATAATATTAATACTAGCTCCTAGATCACATATGGTTTTTCCAAAAAAATTCTCACCAATAGCACAAGGTATAATAAAACTACCATGATCTTTTAACTTTTGAGGAAGCTTTTTTTGAATAATTGTGCTACACTTTTCATTGAGTACGATGGTCTTGTAATATGCAAACTTCCTCTTCTTGTTTATTATATCCTTCATAAATTTCACATAATTCAACATTTGTTTGAAAGCTTCAACGAAAGGAATATTTTTCATTAACTTCTTAAAGAATTTCCAAAAATTTTATAAATTATTTTTCTTTATTTTGTTGCTTCAATCGTTGAATAAATGGAGGTGGAGGTTTTTGTAAAAAAAAAATTATTGGTTTTTTTGAAGAATCTATATCAGAATATATATCATCATTATCTTTTTCAATTTCCACCTTCTTATTCTCAATGTCAGTTTATCTTTGGATCCTTGTCTATAATTCTTTTCCACTTCGTAATTGAATAGCTTTAATTTGCTCTTTACTCTGATCTTTTGGATTAACTTCAACATTGCTAGGAAAAATTCTTGAAAGTCTATTACTAAGGGTAGTAGCAATATGCCCTAATTAATTTTTAATTTTTCTAATTGCAGCTCCTTGATTTTGTATTTGATTTCCCATATTTAACACCAATTCTTTCATAGACAACTTCTTCTCCTCAACTTGTGAGTTACAATTAAATCCAGGAGAATAAGAAGTTTTATAGTTAGGATTTCCTTGGTTATTTGAATTTCCTGAGGGTCGCTGAATTGTTATAATTATTCCAACTAAAATTAGAGTGATTTTTCCATCTAAGAATATAATAGATAGAATAGTGTTATTATTTATATTATTTATAGCATTCAGAGTGTCATAAGGTGATTGAGTATCAATTATTTGTCCTAGTGACTTTTCCTCTATCACTGGGGGTGTTTGAGAATAGTTCACTCCAATTTGATCAGTCTTTTTTGATATAGAAACAATTTGGGATGCCAACATAGACATTGCATCAAAATCATGAATAATAGCTACTCTCTTTGGATTTACTCATTCAGAGGGCCATTGAAAATTATTAGTAGCCATCTCATCTATTAAAGAATATGCTTCATCAAAAGGTTTTGACATTAATGATCCACTTGCAACAACATCTATAATAGATCTATGTGATACCACTAATCCATTGTAAAAAGTTTGAATTATGAATCAATCTAGTAAAGCATAGTGTGAACACATCATAAGGAGATCTTAACTTTATCCCAAGCTTCATATATTGATTCCCCTTTGAGCTGACAAAAATATGTAATATTGTTTCTAAGCTTGATAGTTTTTTAGGGTGAAAATCATTTAGCTAAAAAATTTTTTGATTGTTCTCCCCAATTTCTGATAGATCTAGGTGCTAATAAATTTAACCAAGCTTTTGCTTTGTCCCTTAATTAAAAAGGAAAAAGTCTAAGCCTGAAAACACCATTAGACACTCCATCATATTTAAAAGTAGCACATAATTCTAGAAAACTAGTAAAATGTAAGTTAGGATCTTCAGTAGGTGTTCCTTCAAATTGGTTATTTTGTACTATTTTGATATTAGCAAGTTTAAGCTTAAATGAATTAGCAACAACATCAGGATTTTGAATCATCAAGTGAAGTTCATCTATTGTAGGATTAACAAAATCTTTTAAAGGTTTTTGTTGATTTTTATTTTCATTTATTTGATTATCTAAGTTATTCGTCATTTTGCTCAAATTTCTAATTTCGTTTTGTTGTTTTCAAATTTTTCTAATTTTACGTTCTAATTTTGAATCGTAAGGTAAAATCCAAATTCTTTCCAACAACTCTTAGAGGAGAAATCTGTCACTTCTCTCCCTCTCCAATAACTCTTAGAGGAGAAATCACACTTAGACTCACCGTAAAACTCAAAGAACTGACTCAAGACTCAACACACTACACAATACACATGATGGAACACTAGTGGAAAAAGATGAGACACTCTGGGACTTATTTTATGATCAATTTTCACTCTAGATAGAGCATAATGTCAGTTTTCTAAGAGATGTGTCAAGTAACTTTTCAAAAAGCGTCCAAATTCGTCAAATCTTCTAGAAATACGCCCAACGCCGACGGCGCCAGTGGTCCGAAATTAATTTGGAGCTCTCTGTAAAATGGCACCTTCGGCACCCAGTCTGGCACCCTTGGCACCCCCGCTGTTCGGGACTCCTTCCTTCATGTTGGTGCCATCGGCGTCCATACTGACGCTGTTAGCATTGAGTATTTCTCTCCAAAATGCCATTTTGACTCCAAATTCCATCCTTTTTTTGCTTCCTTTTTGTTCCAATTGCTAAAAATCATTAACTTACAATAAAACTTGAAAAACACCTTCCTTTAAAGCTCAATATCACCAAAATATGTATAAAATATAGGTCTAAAAATGCATATATTTTTGATGCACACATTCTTTTTTTTATTTCCAAGTGGATGAATAAATTTTCTCCCAGCTTAGGGTTGCACAATAAAAGAGGCAATAATTAATTTTTTTTAAATTACATAAAGCTTAATTTCATAAACAAAATAGATAGGATTTTTTTATAGATATAAAGAACACAGAACATCAGTCTCCATACATCGAATTGAATTTACTAAGCCCAGTGATGAAACCTCTAATTCATGTGCTTGAGATGCCCTGCACTAATGCTAAAATTTTGACACACCTTAATTCTAAGTGTAGGGGACCTATGCAAGTGTACATATCATATTAGTAATATTAGATTCTGAGTCTGAAATGTCAATCCCACAGAGAAGGAGACAATTAGGCTTAAGAATAGTTCTAGCTTACATTAATTAGTCTTAGCCTGGAAGTAAAGTTGATTTTAAGTTGTGCTAACTAGTTCTACAGAATTACAAGCTACTATTAAATGTTTACTCCTACAAAAATCCTAATGATTATATTTGAATTGATGAAAATTATAAAGCTACCCCCTACTTGCAATGATATATGCAGTGTGTAGGAAAATGAGCATTTTAAATTGTAAATCTTACTAATGAAAAATAGGAAAATTTCTCTTTTTAACCCTCTCTTGAGTGCATAAAGATGTTTCGTTAAACATGATTTAATTCCTTAAACCCCAATTTGAACCCATCAAAGATTATTTCCCTATCTATTTGCATCTCCCTATAGTTTACATTTGCTTCGTACCCCATAGTTTAACGTGAATATTCTAATCATTTTTCTATAGCTCTCTTGATTCATTATGGATCACAACATATTTTTATTAATCATTTGAAATTTCCCAACATATTTTAGTTAATCATTTTATAATTAAATGAAGCTTTGATGAATACTCCCCACATTAAAGATTGAAAACAACTTTTAAAATCATTCTACAATTCCTATACAACTAACACAATGCTTAAGAGAGAAAGGTGAAATTACTACTCACTAAGCTTGGAGAAAACACTACAAAACAATTTTAACATGTAATACAAGAAATACAAAGTACTTAACTTCTTCTTCTCTATAATTCTTTGAATTTGCTCTCCTTGGATCTCCAAGACCCTTGCTACCACGTTGAATAATCCCTTTATAATAAATCTCTCAAATCTCACCAAAATCTATAAGTAAAAGCCCTATTTCTCTCCCACAACAAAAATTACTATTCTCCTCTTCTTCTCACAAAAATCCTCCACTAAAATTCCTATAAAGAATTGGTGTTAACCTCTAAATAACTTCCTACATCATGGGGAGAACTGATGAAAAATTACCCAATAGTTGTTGGTGCCTTGGGGTTACTAAATTGGTGCCTAGGCGCCAGCCTTTCTGTTTGCTCAGCTGGGTACAGGTGCCTAGGCACCTAGTTATGTGGCGCCAAGGCACTTGGTATGAGCGCTGATCCCTGGATACTGCTAATATGCACAGTACAATAATAATTCAGATTATTTCACTTATATTTCTTTACATTGTAACAAAATCAAAAGCTTGATCCTAAAAAAATAAGAATTTAACTTTTAATTTATATATATTGGGATACTACGTAATATACGTATCGTTATCAAGTAATATAGGACTTTTTTAATTAAGACCTGAATATTGAATCTACAGAGAGAATACCCAATATCCACTATTAAACAACAAACTTTCAATTTTTAATAAAAAGATAATTTTTGCAATAATGAAAATTTAAATATTTTTGTTATTTTAAATATTTTGATAGAACGATAACAATTTAAAAAGATAACTAGAGTTTTTGTAGAAGACAAGCACTAAATATGAAAATATATTTCTTCTTGTTATGAATCAGTAATAAGTATTGGAATTCTGTTGTGGAAGTATGCAAATTGTGTTGTGTCAAATAAGAGCAATAATATTCTTTACATTTACTAGAGATGTTATAAAGAACAATGATTAATTTAAAATTTGAATAGTTCTGAAGACCAGCTAGACAGAGAAAATACTAGATCTCACTCTAGACTTCCCTTGATTCCCTCAACCTGGGGGCTATGATTCTCTTATCAAAACCTAAAAGAATAAACCAAGTTTGAGGCTTTAATCTATCACTTTAAAGTCCTCTAACTCTACACCCTTCAATGAATAATTCCCTTTTTATTTGCACTTAATTAAATGAACTACATTCTCTTTCATACAACCTCATGTGATTCTTTACAATTGTTGACTGAGACAATACCAACCCGGTTCTTAAATGTTCTCACAACAAATTTTAATCTATGGATTGGCCAAATCAAGAAGTAAATGAAGTGCATGGATTTAGATCATGAAAACTTCTTCCATCATTGAAGATCAATACTTTCCACAACAAAGTGCATAAATTTAAATCATCACAACTTCTTCTAACATTAAAGATCAATACTCTCCACAACCTCCATTGTTCATGGATTTAAATCATCAAAACTTCTTCCAACATTAAAGATCAATACTCTCCACAACTTCCATCCATATTTAAATTTTCACAACTTTTTCCAACATTAAAGATCAATACTCTCCACAACTTCCATCAAACTTAATTACTTATCATTTTAAGGAGAAAGATAAATAAAACTACTCAGAATCCATGGAGAAAATAAAAACACACTTTAGTTTAAAAGAATAAATCATTGTCAAACCAACAACAAGTTTCAATTAAAACAAAACCACACTTTAGTTTAAAAGTAGAAATAATTGTCAAACCAACAACAAGTCTCAATTAAAATAAAAAGTAGTCTCAAAACAGAAAAAGAAAAACTTATCTCAAATCCTCCACTTAACTCTTGAAGTTCATTTGATTCTCTTCTCTTTACAATCACTCAAAATAAAATAACAAAAAGGATAAAATAGAAGTAAAAGTGGTGCCTGAAAATCTCTCTAAACTAACTCCCAAATGAGAAATTTCAAAACTTTCCAATACTTTCAGGACCTCTTTCAAAGTCCCAATCTTCTTTCTTTTATAAATTTCTAAAAGGTGTCTTGGTTTCTCTTCAAAATATGTCTATATTTGATGTATTTCCCCAAGAGATGCAACCTTTTGTGATAATTTTCGTCCATGGTGGTTATAACCACCTATTAAGCCAATGGGTGCCTCAAAAACCTATTCAAAATTTGCAAAAAAAAATAAATTTACTCATCCAATAACTGCCACTAGCGCTTAAGCGTGGGGCTTCTGGTGCTTAAGCGCGGCCTTTTCTGTTTAACCGGCTCTTAAGTGCCAGAACTGGTGCTTAGGCGCCAAATCTCTTTTGCACATTTTTCACATTTTTGCTCCAAATTTAATCCTTTTTCACTCCTTTAAGCATTCTTCACCCTTTTTACCTATATCTACAAGAAAAATACAAAAATACTTTCCATTAAAGCGTAATATCTCAAAAATAGGTATAAAAATGTGTCTAAAAACACTATATATTTTATGTGTATTAAAATCGCCCAAACTTAAAATGTTACTTGTCCTCAAGTGAGATTTCAATTTTAAAAACTAAATATGTATGATATGTATATGAGTTTCTTTAGGAGTTAATAAAATTTTGATTTAGAAATATAACAATCTAATTTAGAAAAAATATTCAGTAAATGAGACCAACTTAAAGTTTAGAAATTCTTAAAGTCAAGAAAGATGAAAATATGAGTTTCTATCTAATTAAAAAATATATTATAAATTTTCCAAATTTAGAATTTAGTTATGTTATTATCTCCACTTAAAAATTTTCATTAAAAATAATTTTAGTTACTATATTATATCTATAAGCTTAAGAGTTTCTCTAGTCTTATACTTTAAAAAGATCAAATGTAGAACCAATTTTTGATTAGGCACTAATCCTCAAGCTTCTCCTACTTAATTTTTTTTTCTCTTTTTCTTTTTCTTTTTCTTTTTATTTTTCTATTCTTTCTCTTTTTCTTTTCCTTTTTTATCTTTTCTTTCTCTTTTTCTTTTTCTTTTCTTTCTCTTTTTCTTTTCCTTTCTTTTTTCTTTTCTTTCTCTTTTTTTCTTTTCTTTTGCAGGCAAAGATCGCTATATCTAGATAGGTCTTTAATGATTTTGAGTTCCACTTCTCCTTTCCTAAAGCAAAGCCTTGATATAAGTATTTTACTTATAAATATAATAATAGTTTTGAAAAGTATTTTAATAAAAGAAATTTAATTATTAAAAATAAAAGTCTAAATTATCTAAATTCAAAAGTACAATTTTTCTTACTAAAGATAGTTACTTATATTAATCATTTTCTCATCTAAAAACTTTTTAACTTAAAGCTTTTCCTTATTACTAAAAATTTTAACTAAATTTTCTTACTCATTTCTAATATCAAATTTTACTTCCCTAATATAAGTTCATATACATAATCAATTTTTTTCTTTTCAAATCAAATTCACTTGTAGCACATTTGATAACCAATAAAATTCCAATTTTTAAAATATTTTTCATCCCCCCCCAACTTAAATTTTTAACAGATTAAACAGTTTAGCATCAGATATATATAAACAAGAATGAAAATTTAAAGATAACATGCTAATAGGAGTTTTAAATCCTAATGATACAAGTATAAAACTAAAAACCTGAGTAAAATTAATTTTTGATCAAATTTTCTATATTTTCATTTTACTTTAACATATAGAGATTCAATAGACTTCTAAACAGTGGGTATAAACATAAAAGTAAAATAATACACTAACTTGATTTCACGATCTCAGCATAAAAACAAACACACTAACATGATAAAAGAAAAATACTGAGTAGCAGTTTCCTAAGTTTCGAATTTAAGACCTAAGTTAGCAAGATTTTCAACTCTACAATAGATATAGAATTAAGTTAAGTTCTAAACTAACTAAATTACAAAACTCACAACAGTTACTACCCTAAAATTTTTAAGACAAACTACTAACTAACTCAAACATTACAATACAATTAAAAATAAGTCTCACACATCACAATATCTAAACAACTAAACATACATACATGTCTCAAGTTCAAATCAAGAAAATACATATAGTTCAAACCAACACACAGATGCAAATGTAGCAAGCCCAGACCACATAGTTCATATCATACTATAATCATAAAATAAATCTCTCAGCTCTACTCTTCATCCTCTGAATCACCGCTATCCCAAACTTTGCAGGCTCATAATCAGGGTATCTAGGATATGGAGGAAATTGCACTCCTTAGTTACCCCTATTGAGGCTCTCAATAGATGAGTGAAATTTATCTTCATAATCACTTTTTTCTCCTATTATACCTATCAATATGCTCTGCAAAATGCTCTAAATTCTGTACCCTATCAGCGGTAAAATTAGTATTGTCCATCATCCTCTGCTCTAATTGATCTCATGTCTCAGTAGACTCACCTCGAGATGTAGAAGCACGTGAGATAAATGGTTGACCAAAGGAAAATATGTTGAGATTTTCATACTTATTTTATACTGATTTTGATGATATTG
>JXCR01135719.1:5216-22469 GCA_002079205.1 Phalaenopsis hybrid cultivar | reverse complement strand
CTACACCCTTGAAAAGTTTATTTCCCTATTTGTTTGCACTTAACTCCATGAACTACATTCTCATCCATGAAATTAATATGTGATTCTAACTATTTGTTGACTGATATAATATCATATCAAATCTTACATATTCTCACAACAGGTATTAACATCTTAATTAACCTAATCAAGAAGTAAATGATGTGCAAGGTTTCAAATCATCACAACTTCTTCCAACATTGAAGTCTAATACTTCATATGACTTCCTTTAAATACTTAATTACTTATCATTTTAAGGAAAAAAGATAAAGAAAACTACTCAGAAACCATGGAGAAAACACAACCACACATGAGTTTAGAAGTAGAAATCATGCTCACAAACAAAAAATTTAAATTAAAACCAAGTGTAGTCACAAATATAAACACTTATCTCAATTCCTCTCTACCAAATGTCTTGAAGCTTCTTTGAATTCTCTTCTATCACTCATAATACAAAATTAATACTCAAAATAAAAAGAAAGTGGCCGGCGGCTGTGTCAGTGGTGACTTGGATGAATGATGGATCTAATGGCTGATGGCTGACCTCTTCTCTTGATGATCAAAGTCTTCTTTAATAAAAATTCAAAAGGTGCCTTGGTGTCTCTTCAAAGTATGTTTCCATCGAATGAATCTTCTAGAAGTTCCTCCTTTCAAAAACCAGTTGAATGAATTTTCTTGTCCATGGGCTATTTCCCATGTTTCTACTAAGGGTTGCTTAAAAAACCTCATCAAAAATTTGTCTAAATTTCATGAATCATCAAATAAATACTTTTGGCGCTTAAGCGTGAGCCTCTGGNAAGGTGCCTTGGTGTCTCTTCAAAGTATGTTTCCATCGAATGAATCTTCTAGAAGTTCCTCCTTTCAAAAACTAGTTGAATGAATTTTCTTGTCCATGGGCTATTTCCCATGTTTCTACTAAGGGTTTCTTTAAAAACCTCATCAAAAATTTGTCTAAATTTCATGAATCGTCAAATAAATACTTTTGGCACTTAAGCGCGAGCCTCTGACGCTTAGGTATCAGTCTTAGGCAATTAGGCGCCCTAGTTAAATTTTGCACCTTCATCATTTTTGCTCCAAATTTGACCATTCTTCACTCCTTTTAGCATTTTTCATCCATTTAATTGTACCTGAAAGAAAAACACACAAATATCTTTCATTAAAGCACAATATCTCAAAAATAGGCATAAAAATGTGTATAAAAACACTATATTTTAGGTGTATCAAAACCCCCCAAATTTAAAATATTAGTTTTTCTTAAGTGACTCTTCAATCTTTAAAAACTAAATAAGTAGATGATGTATATGTGTTTCNAAATAGGCATAAAAATGTGTATAAAAACACTATATTTTAGGTGTATCAAAACCCCCCAAATTTAAAATATTAATTTTTCTTAAGTGACTCTTCAATCTTTAAAAACTAAATAAGTAGATGATGTATATGTGTTTTTTTAAGAGTTACTAAAATTTTGACTCAGAAATATAGTAGTCCAATTTAGAAAAAATATCAGTAAATGAGACCAATTTAGAGTTTAGAAATTTTTAATATTAAGAAATATAAAAATATGAGTTTCTATCTAATTCGAAAATATTGTAGATTTTCCAAATATAGAGTTTAGGTATTTTATTTTCTCCACATAAAAATTTTTATTAAACATAATTTTACTTACTACATTAATCTTTAAGCTTAAAAGTTCTCAAGTCTTATACTTTAAAAAGATCTGATGTGGAACCAAATTTTGATTAGACACTAATCCTCAAGCTTCTCCTCCCTTTTTTTAATTTTTCTTTTCTTTTCTTTTTCNACCAAATTTTGATTAGACACTAATCCTCAAGCTTCTCCTCCCTTTTTTTAATTTTTCTTTTCTTTTCTTTTTTTTTTCTTTCATTTTATTTATCCTTTTTTTCTTTCTTTTTCTTTTTTTCAGGTAAGGATTACGATATATGGATAGACATTTAATGATTTTGAATCCCACTATTCCTCTCCTAAAGCAAAGAGTTGCTAATTTTATTTCACTTAAAAACATAATAATAGTTTTTGAAAATTACTTTGAATAAAAGAAATTTAATTTTTGAAACTAAAAACCTAATTCTTCTAAAATTTTCAAAAATACAATATTTCCTACTAAAGATAGTTACACTATATTTAGCATTTTCCACACAAAAAATTTTTAACTTTACGTTTTTTTTTCTTTATTGCTATAAATTTTAATTAAATTCTCTTACTCATTTCTATATTCAAAATTTTACTTCCCTAATATAACTTCATATATATGATCATTTTTCTTCAAATCAAAATCAAATTTATTTGAAGCATAGTTGAGAACAAATAAATTTTTAAGTTCTTTAGAAAATTTTAAGTAAAAATAAAATATTTTAGCATCATATATAAATATTGGCAGGAATGAAAATTAGAAATAACATGCTGGAATTTTCATATCCTAAATATGCAAGTACAAAAACNATATTCTTTACCCTTACTAGAGATGCTATAAAGAACATTAGCTAATTAATAGTTTGAATAGTCTTGAAGACCGATTAGGTAGGGAAGATACTAGCTCTCACTCTAGAGTTTCCTATTCTCCCTCCATCTGGGGGTTAAAATCTCGTATCAAAACTTAAAAGTATAAATCAAATTGGGGCCTTTAGTCTATCACTCTAAGGTCCACTAATTCTACACCCTTGAAAAGTTTATTTCCCTATTTGTTTGCACTTAACTCCATGAACTACATTCTCATCCATGAAATTAATATGTGATTCTAACTATTTGTTGACTGATATAATATCATATCAAATCTTACATATTCTCACAACAGGTATTAACATCTTAATTAACCTAATCAAGAAGTAAATGATGTGCAAGGTTTCAAATCATCACAACTTCTTCCAACATTGAAGTCTAATACTTCATATGACTTCCTTTAAATACTTAATTACTTATCATTTTAAGGAAAAAAGATAAAGAAAACTACTCAGAAACCATGGAGAAAACACAACCACACATGAGTTTAGAAGTAGAAATCATGCTCACAAACAAAAAATTTAAATTAAAACCAAGTGTAGTCACAAATATAAACACTTATCTCAATTCCTCTCTACCAAATGTCTTGAAGCTTCTTTGAATTCTCTTCTATCACTCATAATACAAAATTAATACTCAAAATAAAAAGAAAGTGGCCGGCGGCTGTGTCAGTGGTGACTTGGATGAATGATGGATCTAATGGCTGATGGCTGACCTCTTCTCTTGATGATCAAAGTCTTCTTTAATAAAAATTCAAAAGGTGCCTTGGTGTCTCTTCAAAGTATGTTTCCATCGAATGAATCTTCTAGAAGTTCCTCCTTTCAAAAACCAGTTGAATGAATTTTCTTGTCCATGGGCTATTTCCCATGTTTCTACTAAGGGTTGCTTAAAAAACCTCATCAAAAATTTGTCTAAATTTCATGAATCATCAAATAAATACTTTTGGCGCTTAAGCGTGAGCCTCTGGCGCTTAGGTATCAGTCTTAGGCAATTAGGCGCCCTAGTTAAATTTTGCACCTTCATCATTTTTGCTCCAAATTTGACCATTCTTCACTCCTTTTAGCATTTTTCATCCATTTAATTGTACCTGAAAGAAAAACACACAAATATCTTTCATTAAAGCACAATATCTCAAAAATAGGCATAAAAATGTGTATAAAAACACTATATTTTAGGTGTATCAAAACCCCCCAAATTTAAAATATTAGTTTTTCTTAAGTGACTCTTCAATCTTTAAAAACTAAATAAGTAGATGATGTATATGTGTTTTTTTAAGAGTTACTAAAATTTTGACTCAGAAATATAGTAGTCCAATTTAGAAAAAATATCAGTAAATGAGACCAATTTAGAGTTTAGAAATTTTTAATATTAAGAAATATAAAAATATGAGTTTCTATCTAATTCGAAAATATTGTAGATTTTTCAAATATAGAGTTTAGGTATTTTATTTTCTCCACATAAAAATTTTTATTAAACATAATTTTACTTACTACATTAATCTTTAAGCTTAAAAGTTCTCAAGTCTTATACTTTAAAAAGATCTGATGTGGAACCAAATTTTGATTAGACACTAATCCTCAAGCTTCTCCTCCCTTTTTTTAATTTTTCTTTTCTTTTCTTTTTTTTTTCTTTCATTTTATTTATCCTTTTTTTCTTTCTTTTTCTTTTTTTCAGGTAAGGATTACGATATATGGATAGACATTTAATGATTTTGAATCCCACTATTCCTCTCCTAAAGCAAAGAGTTGCTAATTTTATTTCACTTAAAAACATAATAATAGTTTTTGAAAATTACTTTGAATAAAAGAAATTTAATTTTTGAAACTAAAAACCTAATTCTTCTAAAATTTTCAAAAATACAATATTTCCTACTAAAGATAGTTACACTATATTTAGCATTTTCCACACAAAAAATTTTTAACTTTACGTTTTTTTTTCTTTATTGCTATAAATTTTAATTAAATTCTCTTACTCATTTCTATATTCAAAATTTTACTTCCCTAATATAACTTCATATATATGATCATTTTTCTTGAAATCAAAATCAAATTTATTTGAAGCATAGTTGAGAACAAATAAATTTTTAAGTTCTTTAGAAAATTTTAAGTAAAAATAAAATATTTTAGCATCATATATAAATATTGGCAGGAATGAAAATTAGAAATAACATGCTGGAATTTTCATATCCTAAATATGCAAGTACAAAAACTAATAACAGGAGTAAAAATTAAATTGATCAAATTTTAATTTACTTAACATATAGAGATTCATTAGACTTCTATGCAGTGGAGTATACCATAAAAACAAACAAACACACTAACAAATGTATATGACTGCAACATAAAGAAAAATATCTGGTTCTGAATTGAAAATTTTAAACATGCAGCTTTTAAGTAAAAAGTTAGCTATATTCTAAACCTTCCTAATATCTAGAATTAAGTTCAATACAAATTAACTAACTACAATAAACAACACAGTTATCACAATTACTACCACCAAACATAATAACTACTCACAAAAACAGAAATACATCACAATATTGTTTACTAAACAAAGCACAACAAAAACTAACAATCTCAATAATAACAACTGAAAACACAACAAAAAGTACAGAAAAACTACATTATCAACAGTTCACAACAACAACAAAATTAAAAAACAAACCAAACTATAGATCCAAGCTAATCATCCTCATCCTCTGCATAATTATCATCATTACACCAAGTAGATGCAGGCTCGTATGGTGGATATCTGGGGTGTTGAGGAAATACAACAACCTAGCTACCTCTCATGAGGTTTTCCACAACTAAGTTAAATTCACCCTCATAATCAGCATGTCTCTTATATATCCATCCATATGGTCTCTGCAACGTGTTCTAAGTTTAATACCTTATCTGCAGTGTGGTTGACATTGTCCAAAATCCTTTGTAGTAGTTGTGACTGAGAATCAGATACAGAAGTCTGACCTCACGGTGTGGAAGCATTTGAAGTAGAAGCTCGTGATGTAGAAGCAACAGAACTACTAGAAAATCCTCCTCTTCAGTAAAAAATGGAATGATGTGTATAAGATTTCACGTTCACACTGGTAATGAGCTTAAGAAGTTGCAAGATCTCCTCCCAACTGTCAAATCTAACTCCAGCCTACTCGCACAAAGAAAAGATCAGTGATGCAAATCCCAAACCCGCAGTAGTAGCAGCAACAGCAAAACTGGTAATAACTCCATAAATCAATGCTCCAATATTAGTGCACTTGAACTGCTGGATGCAATTGTTCAAAGTAGCTCGATCATGGGTCACTTCACTAAGATGATTTGTAGGTAGCAGACAAGCAGAAATAAAATAGTGTCATGCCTTTGCAGTGGCATCCAACTTTGAAGTTGAAAAGTAAACTCTTCTTTCATTTGTAATCTTCCAAAGCACTCTTCCATTAGCCAAAGATGGAATAATCTCATCTAGTTCCTCCTCAGTAGGACT
Source organism: Phalaenopsis hybrid cultivar (assembly GCA_002079205.1). Classification (NCBI taxonomy): domain Eukaryota; kingdom Viridiplantae; phylum Streptophyta; class Magnoliopsida; order Asparagales; family Orchidaceae; genus Phalaenopsis; species Phalaenopsis hybrid cultivar. The sequence goes on along the minus strand of JXCR01135719.1, from coordinate 16,460 downwards.
ATAATTTGAATAGAAATACAAAGTGCTCGGGAGCAAATGATAAAATTGATTTATTACCTCTGGTTAAAAAGGCACTGTCTTTCTCCCCATACTCCTTCTTCAGCTTCAGGGAGATTTTCATAGAACTCCCGCACAATAGAAATCACTGCTATGGCAGAAAAATAACAAAACTGCTATTGCAGTGCATCCCTAAACAATCCCATTGGCGGTGAACAATCAAATCTTAACAGCTCCTCCCAAACTTTTAAAACACCACTTAGGAATCAACTTTCTTGATTGCAGTGCATCACTATATCGATCCCGAGCTCTCGATCTCATAAATTGCTTGAATTGAATTGACCATTTCCTTTGCTCCTCTTCATTCTTAGTGTCATTTCTAAAAAATTGTATAAAATTCAAAATAAATTCCAAATTCAACTCTAAATCACTAAACTTAACTCCTTAAAGCTTAAACTAACAAATCCATCTATTATCCATAGCTTTTTCTCAAATTTTCACCATGAATATTGATTTTTGGGTAGCTCATGAATCTCAAAATACATGGTGAAAATAAAAAAAATTTACATAGAAGTGAAGATCTCACCTCAAAGATATCAAATCTAACAATTTTTGCTCTAAATCGCCAAGAAATCTAGGTTTTCGAACCGATTTTTACTTAGAAATTGCAAAATCAAATCAACAATTTTTGTTTATAAATTGAGAAATCCTGAGGTTTAAGATGAAGTCTAGGTTTGGTAATGGTGTTTTCAGATTGATTTGTCACTTAAAATCGTTCACAAACCGGTTTTCATGAACTGCCACTTAAGTGGGAATGGTTTGGCTCTTAGGCCCCTGTCTCTCGATTTAGGCAGTGCTTAAGCGCGGGGTCTTCGCGCTTAGGCTCCAGCGCACAAATTTTTATTTTTTTTAATTTAAGTGAAATCCACTCCTAACCTAAGTCAACCATCCCTACAAGGTCTCATAATTTTTTAATAACCATTTTTTCCCCTTTCAACTCTCCTCTTACTCAAGATTCACCAATCTTAACTAATTCAATTCAACCCAAAATAACACTTAATTTCTTACAAACAAACACTTATATTCATTTACAAATGATTACAAACATTTTTAAATATATAAATTCTCAATCCAAATAGTCTCGGATGAGAAAATTCCTAACACAAACACTAGACAATCATCACAATGATAACATACTAAACACACTTAACATTAAAAATAAACACTAAACACACAAAAAATAAACCACAATCTTGATTCCATTCTCCAGTCGGTGGAATGAATATTGGCCTATCATTAGTCTCTCCTTCAGTAATTGGAACATAAGTCTGAAAGAACGGACGATGGTTAATAACTCTAGTTGAATCTTCTTCAATCCACTTGTACTTCAAATACATAACCTTGTCTTCTTCTTCTATAAAACTCATATGGTTAAATTCCATCTTAAATTGTCATCCCATATGATCCAGATGTGTGTTAACTCCCATCACTTTTGCTTCAATTAGAGCCACATTCGCCTCAATTTTAGTGATTTTCTCCGTTATTCCTTCGATAATAACAACAAGTAAACCGTTATATAACTCTTACGCACGCTAACTAACAAAATTCTTTCTTATTTTCTCCTCCTTTTTCTTCAAATCACTCCCTTAAGATGAAATTTTTCCGAAACTCTCACTTTTTCACTTAGAATTTAGGGTTAAATGGAAGTGTGGTGAGACTTCTCCTCATACCCTTTTATTTATAGGTTATAAACTCCTCCTAAAACTCCTAGACATGTCTTAAAATTGTCTCCCATGTTAAAGCCAATNTTCACTTAGAATTTAGGGTTAAATGGAAGTGTGGTGAGACTTCTCCTCATACCCTTTTATTTATAGGTTATACACTCCTCCTAAAACTCCTAGACATGTCTTAAAATTGTCTCCCATGTTAAAGCCAACCAAATCTCAATTAAAAATTTTAAAAACTAAAATTTGCACATGTTTTTTAACTGTTGCGCTTAATCGCCGAATATTGGCACTTAAGCGCCGATGCTTAATTTAGCACAGGTCAACTTAACATCGAAATACACATTCTAGCGTGTCTAAGTCATCTTTAAAGATCTTAGAATAATCACTAAATCATTATGCATTCAAAATACTACCAAAATTTCNGGTCAACTTAACATCGAAATACACATTCTAGCGTGTCTAAGTCATCTTTAAAGATCTTAGAATAATCACTAATCATTATGTATTCAAAACACTTCCAAAATTTTCTAAATCACACACAATAACATAACAATAAAAATAAACACACCGATAACTATGGTTCACCTCCACAGAGCGCTTGATTTAACGTCGTCAGCCTGACATAACCAGTGCTTATTCTGGTTGACCCAACATCATAAAATCATTTAATTTAAATTGGTCACCTAAAAAGTAGGATTTCAACCTGTGACCATTCACGTTGAATATTTTATCAGTTTTAGGATCTTTGATATCCACAGCTTAGAATAATCACTAAATCATTATTTCTTCAAAATACTGCCAAAATTTTTTAAATCACACACAATAACATAACAATAAAAATAAACACACCGATAACTATGGTTCACCTCCACAGAGCGCTTGATTTAACGTCGTCAGCCTGACATAACCAGTGCTTATTCTGGTTGACCCAACATCATAAAATCATTTAATTTAAATTGGTCACCTAAAAAGTAGGATTTCAACCTGTGACCATTCACGTTGAATATTTTATCAGTTTTAGGATCTTTGATATCCACAGTTTAGAATAATCACTAAATCATTATTTCTTCAAAATACTACCAAAATTTTTTAAATCACACACAATAACATAACAATAAAAATAAACACACTGATAACTATGGTTCACCTCCCACAGAGCGCTTGGTTTAACTTCGTCAGCCCGACGTAACCAGTGCTTATTCTGGTTGACCCAACATAATCAAATCATTTAATTTAAATTGGTCACCTAAAAAGTAGGATTTCAATCTGTGACCATTCACTTTGAATATTTTATCTGTTTTAGGATATTTGATATCCATAGTTTAGAATAATCTTNGCTTATTCTGGTTGACCCAACATAATCAAATCATTTAATTTAAATTGGTCACCTAAAAAGTAGGATTTCAATGTGTGATCATTCACTTTGAATATTTTATCTGTTTTAGGATATTTGATATCCATAGTTTAGAATAATCACNATAATAACAACTGAAAACACAACAAAAAGTACAGAAAAACTACATTATCAACAGTTCACAACAACAACAAAATTAAAAAACAAACCAAACTATAGATCCAAGCTAATCATCCTCATCCTCTGCATAATTATCATCATTACACCAAGTAGATGCAGGCTCGTATGGTGGATATCTGGGGTGTTGAGGAAATACAACAACCTAGCTACCTCTCATGAGGTTTTCCACAACTAAGTTAAATTCACCCTCATAATCAGCATGTCTCTTATATATCCATCCATATGGTCTCTGCAACGTGTTCTAAGTTTAATACCTTATCTGCAGTGTGGTTGACATTGTCCAAAATCCTTTGTAGTAGTTGTGACTGAGAATCAGATACAGAAGTCTGACCTCACGGTGTGGAAGCATTTGAAGTAGAAGCTCGTGATGTAGAAGCAACAGAACTACTAGAAAATCCTCCTCTTCAGTAAAAAATGGAATGATGTGTATAAGATTTCACGTTCACACTGGTAATGAGCTTAAGAAGTTGCAAGATCTCCTCCCAACTGTCAAATCTAACTCCAGCCTACTCGCACAAAGAAAAGATCAGTGATGCAAATCCCAAACCCGCAGTAGTAGCAGCAACAGCAAAACTGGTAATAACTCCATAAATCAATGCTCCAATATTAGTGCACTTGAACTGCTGGATGCAATTGTTCAAAGTAGCTCGATCATGGGTCACTTCACTAAGATGATTTGTAGGTAGCAGACAAGCAGAAATAAAATAGTGTCATGCCTTTGCAGTGGCATCCAACTTTGAAGTTGAAAAGTAAACTCTTCTTTCATTTGTAATCTTCCAAAGCACTCTTCCATTAGCCAAAGATGGAATAATCTCATCTAGTTCCTCCTCAGTAGGACTATAATTTGAATAGAAATACAAAGTGCTCGGGAGCAAATGATAAAATTGATTTATTACCTCTGGTTAAAAAGGCACTGTCTTTCTCCCCATACTCCTTCTTCAGCTTCAGGGAGATTTTCATAGAACTCCCGCACAATAGAAATCACTGCTATGGCAGAAAAATAACAAAACTGCTATTGCAGTGCATCCCTAAACAATCCCATTGGCGGTGAACAATCAAATCTTAACAGCTCCTCCCAAACTTTTAAAACACCACTTAGGAATCAACTTTCTTGATTGCAGTGCATCACTATATCGATCCCGAGCTCTCGATCTCATAAACTTGCTTGAATTGAATTGACCATTTCCTTTGCTCCTCTTCATTCTTAGTGTCATTTCTAAAAAATTGTATAAAATTCAAAATAAATTCCAAATTCAACTCTAAATCACTAAACTTAACTCCTTAAAGCTTAAACTAACAAATCCATCTATTATCCATAGCTTTTTCTCAAATTTTCACCATGAATATTGATTTTTGGGTAGCTCATGAATCTCAAAATACATGGTGAAAATAAAAAAAATTTACATAGAAGTGAAGATCTCACCTCAAAGATATCAAATCTAACAATTTTTGCTCTAAATCGCCAAGAAATCTAGGTTTTCGAACCGATTTTTACTTAGAAATTGCAAAATCAAATCAACAATTTTTGTTTATAAATTGAGAAATCCTGAGGTTTAAGATGAAGTCTAGGTTTGGTAATGGTGTTTTCAGATTGATTTGTCACTTAAAATCGTTCACAAACCGGTTTTCATGAACTGCCACTTAAGTGGGAATGGTTTGGCTCTTAGGCCNAAATCGCCAAGAAATCTAGGTTTTCGAACCGATTTTTACTTAGAAATTGCAAAATCAAATCAACAATTTTTGCTTATAAATTGAGAAATCCTGAGGTTTAAGATGAAGTCTAGGCTTGGTAATGGTGTTTTCAGATTGATTTGTCACTTAAAATCGTTCACAAACCGGTTTTCGTGAACTGGCACTTAAGTGGGAATGGTTTGGCTCTTAGGCACCTGTCTCTCGATTTAGGCAGTGCTTAAGCGCGGGGTCTTCGCGCTTAGGCTCCAGCGCACAAATTTTTATTTTTTTTAATTTAAGTGAAATCCACTCCTAACCTAAGTCAACCATCCCTACAAGGTCTCATAATTTTTTAATAACCATTTTTTCCCCTTTCAACTCTCCTCTTACTCAAGATTCACCAATCTTAACTAATTCAATTCAACCCAAAATAACACTTAATTTCTTACAAACAAACACTTATATTCATTTACAAATGATTACAAACATTTTTAAATATATAAATTCTCAATCCAAATAGTCTCGGATGAGAAAATTCCTAACACAAACACTAGACAATCATCACAATGATAACATACTAAACACACTTAACATTAAAAATAAACACTAAACACACAAACAATAAACCACAATCTTGATTCCATTCTCCAGTCGGTGGAATGAATCTTGGCCTATCATTAGTTTCTCCTTCAGTAATTGGAACATAAGTCTANACACTAGACAATCATCACAATGATAACATACTAAACACACTTAACATTAAAAATAAACACTAAACACACAAAAAATAAACCACAATCTTGATTCCATTCTCCAGTCGGTGGAATGAATATTGGCCTATCATTAGTCTCTCCTTCAGTAATTGGAACATAAGTCTGAAAGAACGGACGATGGTTAATAACTCTAGTTGAATCTTCTTCAATCCACTTGTACTTCAAATACATAACCTTGTCTTCTTCTTCTATAAAACTCATATGGTTAAATTCCATCTTAAATTGTCATCCCATATGATCCAGATGTGTGTTAACTCCCATCACTTTTGCTTCAATTAGAGCCACATTCGCCTCAATTTTAGTGATTTTCTCCGTTATTCCTTCGATAATAACAACAAGTAAACCGTTATATAACTGTTACGCACTCTAACTAACAAAATTCTTTCTTATTTTCTCCTCCTTTTTCTTCAAATCACTCCCTTAAGATGAAATTTTTCCGAAACTCTCACTTTTTCACTTAGAATTTAGGGTTAAATGGAAGTGTGGTGAGACTTCTCCTCATACCCTTTTATTTATAGGTTATACACTCCTCCTAAAACTCCTAGACATGTCTTAAAATTGTCTCCCATGTTAAAGCCAACCAAATCTCAATTAAAAATTTTAAAAACTAAAATTTGCACATGTTTTTTAACTGTTGCGCTTAATCGCCGAATATTGGCACTTAAGCGCCGATGCTTAATTTAGCACAGGTCAACTTAACATCGAAATACACATTCTAGCGTGTCTAAGTCATCTTTAAAGATCTTAGAATAATCACTAAATCATTATGCATTCAAAATACTACCAAAATTTCCTAAATCACACACAATAACATAACAATAAAAATAAACACACCGATAACTATGGTTCACCTCCACAGAGCGCTTGATTTAACGTCGTCAGCCTGACATAACCAGTGCTTATTCTGGTTGACCCAACATCATAAAATCATTTAATTTAAATTGGTCACCTAAAAAGTAGGATTTCAACCTGTGACCATTCACGTTGAATATTTTATCAGTTTTAGGATCTTTGATATCCACAGCTTAGAATAATCACTAAATCATTATTTCTTCAAAATACTGCCAAAATTTTTTAAATCACACACAATAACATAACAATAAAAATAAACACACCGATAACTATGGTTCACCTCCCACAGAGCGCTTGGTTTAACTTCGTCAGCCCGACGTAACCAGTGCTTATTCTGGTTGACCCAACATAATCAAATCATTTAATTTAAATTGGTCACCTAAAAAGTAGGATTTCAATCTGTGATCATTCACTTTGAATATTTTATCTGTTTTAGGATATTTGATATCCATAGTTTAGAATAATCATTGAATCATTATATCTTCAAAATACTACCAAAATTTCTTAATCACACACAATAACATAACAATAAAAATAAACACACCGATAACTATGGTTCACCTCCCAAAGAGCGCTTGGTTTAATGTCATCAGCATGATGTAACCAGTGCTTATTATGGTTGACCCAACATCATAAAATCTTTTAATTTAAGTTGGTCACCTAAAAAGTAGGATTTCAACCTGTGACCATTCACTTTAAATATTTTATCAATTTTAGGATATTTGATATCCACAGTTTAGAATAATCACTAAATCATTATATATTCAAAATACTACTAAAATTTTCTAAATCACATACAATAACATAACAATAAAATTAAACACACTGATAACTATGGTGCACCTCCACAGAGCGCTTGGTTTAACGTCTTCAATCCGATGTAACCAGTGCTTATTCTAGTTGACCCAACATCATAAAATCATTTAATTTAAGTTGGTCACCTAAAAAGTAGGATTTCAACCTATGACCATTCACTTTGAATATTTTATAAGTTTTAGGATCTTTGATATCCAGAGCTCCATAAGGATAAAATTTCATCACAACGAATGGGCCCATCCGCCTGGACTTAATTTTTCCTAGAAATAATCTTAACCTTGCATTATAAAGCAAAACTTGTTGCCTTAGCTGAAAATTTTTAGTAAGAATCCTCCGATCATGCCACATCTTCATCTTTTCTTCGTAAATCTTAGCACTTTCATAAGATTCATTTCTTATCTCTTCAAGCTCATTCAATGCAATAATCTTTTCTCACCAGCATCCTTCGAATTGTAATTAAATTCTTATATAGCCCATTATGCTTTATGCTCAAGTTCAACTGGTAAATGACATGCTTTCCTAAATATTAGCATGTATGAGGAAATTCCTATAGAAGTTCTGTATGTAGTCCTATAAGCCCACAAAGCATAGTCAAGTTTGACTGACCAATCAATTTTGGTTGAATTCACAGATTTTTTCAATATTCTTTTAATTTCACTGTTGGATAATTCAGCCAAACCACTTGTTTGAGGATGACAATTAGTAGTAATTTTATGGTTAATATGATATTTTTTAAATAACTTCTCCATTATTACATTTCTGAAATGACTTCCCCCATCAGTTATGATTACTCTTGGCATACCAAATCTATAAAATATGTTTTTTTCTTAAAAACTTTGTAGCACTTTGATCATCACATCAAGGTAAAGCAACAACTCCTATCAATTTAGATACATAGTATACTGCTAACAATATATATAAATTTTTGAAAGATGGTATAAATGGTCCCATGAAATCTAATCCTCAAACATCAAATATCTCAACTTCTAACACATAATTGAGGGACATCTCATTCCTCTTAGAATTATTATTTGCTCGTTGACATCAATCACATGTTTTGATATAAGCGTTAACATCTCTAAAGATTGTAGGCCAATAAAATCCAGATTGTAAAATTTTGTATATTATTTTATCAATATCAAAATGTCCCCTAAAATTAGAATTATGAAATTTTTGGATAATTTCATAAGTTTCTTCTAAAGGTACACATCTTCGAATAATTAGATCCTTTCTTTATTTATATAAAAATGGGTCTTCCCAAAAATAATTCTTAGCTTTAGATAAAAATTTCCTCTTCTGTTGGTATGTCATTCCATAAGGTATAATATCACAAACAATGAAGTTCACAATTTCTGCAAACCATGGAACATGTCACTCATTAACATTGAACAATTCATCATCTGGAAAATGTTCATTAATCTCTTTTTCAAAATAGAGCAGTTTCTCTAATTCAAGTCTGGACAGATGATTAAAAATTTTATTCTTAGCTCCCTTTTTATCTACTATTTCAAAGTCAAATTCTTGCAAAAGAAGAATCTATCTTATCAATCTTGGTTTTGCATCATTCTTTCTCTTTAAAAACTTAATAGCAGAATGATCTGTATGCACAATACATTTAATTCTAATTAAGTATAATCTAAATTTATCAAAAGTATATACTACAGCTAATAACTTTTTCTTAGTTGTGTTATAATTAATTTGAGCCTCATTAAGAGTTCTACTAGCATAGCAGACAACTTTGAAAAACGTATCATGCTTTTTTCCTAAAACAACTTCAATAGCATAATCACTAGCATCACACATAAATTCAAAAGGTTTTCCCAATCTGGTAGAATAATAATTGGTGCAGTGACTAATTTTTCTTTTAATAATTTAAAATCTTTTAGGCACTCTTTATCAAAATTGAAAATTACATGTTTTTCAAGTAAATGTCATAGAGGCTTAGAAACTTTTGAAACANGCACTCTTTATCAAAATTAAAAATTACATGTTTTTCAAGTAAATGTCATAGAGGCTTAGAAACTTTTGAAACGTTATTAATATATCGTCTGTAGAATCCAGTATTTCTTAAAAAAACTCCTAATTTTTTTCACACTTGTTAGGTGAGGTAAATTAGCGATCACTTAAATTTTTGCAGGGTCTGCTTCCATACCATTTTCAAAAATTTGATGTCCCAAAACTATTCCTCCTACTACCATAAATTGGCATTTTCTATTTTCTGATATTTGATGTCCTAATACAATTCCTCCTGCTACCATAAATTGGCATTTTTTTTAAGGACTAAATTTGTTTCTTCACAGCTGCTTAAGAACTTTTGATAAATGTTCTAAACATGATTCAAATGAAGTTCCAAACACTGAAAAATCATCCAAAAAAACTTTAATCCTTTTTTCAATTAAAACACAAAAAATAGTCATCATGCATCTATAAAATGTAGTAGGTACATAACATAAACCAAAGGGCATTCTTCTAAAAGCAAATGTATCATATGGAGTTGTAAAAGTTGTTTTCTCTTGATCCTTNTTCCTCCTACTACCATAAATTGGCATTTTCCCCAATTAAGGACTAAATTTGTTTCTTCACAGCGCTTAAGAAATTTTGATAAATGTTCTCAACATGATTCAAATGAAGTTCCAAACACTGAAAAATCATCCAAAAAAACTTTAATCCTTTTTTTCAATTAAAACACAAAAAATAGTCATCATGCATCTATAAAATGTAGTAGGTACATAACATAAACCAAAGGGCATTCTTCTAAAAGCAAATGTACCATATGGAGNTGAACCTAAATCACATAAAGCTTTCTCATAAAATATTTCTCCTATTGCACATGGAATTATGAAGCTTTCAGGTTCTTTAAGTTTTTCAAAAAACTTTTCTGAATCATAACACTGCACTCCTCACTAAGTGCAACAACCTCATCATCTTCGAACTTCTTTTTTTTCTGTTAAGAATATCTTTNTGAACCTAAATCACATAAAGCTTTCTCATAAAATATTTCTCCTATTGCACATGGAATTATGAAGCTTTCAGGATCTTTAAGTTTTTCAAAAAATTTTTCTGAATCATAGCACTGCACTCCTCACTAAGTGCAACAACCTCATCATCTTCGAACTTCTTTTTTTCTGTTAAGAATATCTTACATAAACTTCACATAGCTTGGCATTTGTTCTAAGGTTTTAGCAAATATAATATTGATTATAAGCTTCTCAAAAATTTCCATAAATTTTTAAAACTTTTTATCCAAGTTTTTTTTTACTGAGCCTTTAAGGAAATGGAGGTGGTGGGTTTTCCAAGTCAACTTTAAGTGGAGAAATAGATCTCTCTAAACCTTTTGGAGCATCCTCTTCAGACTCTTCAATTTTTTTTCTCTCTACCTCAATCTCTTTTTGAACTCTACCTTCCAATTATAGTCCGCTTCTAAGTTGAATGGCTTTTACTTGCTCTTTATTTTGGTCTTTTCGATTTACTTCTGTATTACTAGGAAGTGTTTCTTAGGATATATTACTTAATGAATTTGCTATTTATCCAGACTGGTTCTTAATATTTCTAATTGTGGCTCCTTGACTTTGTAATTGATTTCTCATTTGTAACCCCACTTCTNGAGCATCCTCTTCAGACTCTTCAATTTTTTTTCTCTCTACCTCAATCTCTTTTTGAACTCTACCTTCCAATTCTAGTCCGCTTCTAAGTTGAATGGCTTTTACTTGCTCTTCATTTTGGTCTTTTCGATTTACTTCTGTATTACTAGGAAGTGTTTCTTAGGATATATTACTTAATGAATTTGCTATTTATCCAGACTGGTTCTTAATATTTCTAATTGTGGCTCCTTGACTTTGTAATTGATTTCTCATTTGTAACCCCACTTCTTCTA
>JXCR01135717.1:13045-26167 GCA_002079205.1 Phalaenopsis hybrid cultivar | reverse complement strand
TTTGATTTTCATCTTTAATACACTTTACTTGAGTTAAATCTTTACTTTTCTTTTCTCTTTGTTTGGCTAGTTTATACATATATTTTTCACCCTCCTTAGTATCTAATCTATTATAAAGATCATTAAAAGCAGAATTTTTAGCGTCACAGATTGTTCTTTTATACTCCTTGTGGGTCGTTTGATATTTTTCTCAGTTCTCTAAGCTTTTACATTTAAACCAATTTTTATAACATAACTTCTTATATATTTTATCTTTTCTTGCACATTATTATTCTACCACCAACTATTTTTATTTGTAAATACTTTTTATTTTGATTCTTCAAGCCATCTTTTGCTACTTGTTTAATAGTGTTTGTTATTTTATCCCACATCACATTTGCTTCTTCATGAATATCCCAAATTTGAAATCTTGAATTTTACTCACAAAAATAATTTTATTTTTGTCTTTTGAGTTTCTCCATCTAATTCTGCAATGATGAGTCCTAGTATTTTTTGTTTTATAACTCTTAATCTTAAAATCTAAAACAAATAAACGATGTTGGATACTTAAATTTTCACTTGGAATGACCTTAAAATATTTACAATCGCGAGGATCTCTTCTTCTCATAAGAAAATAATCAATTTGTGTTTTATTAGATCCACTCTTATAAGTAATAAGATGTTCATCTCTTTTCTTCAATAAAGTATTAGTAGTAACAAAGTCATACGCTAAAGCAAAATCTAAAAAAGCTCTACCTTCTTCATTAAGTACTCCAAAACCGTAACCACCATGAATATTTCTAAGATCTTCTACCACTCTACCGACATATCCATGTAAATCTCCTCCAATAAAAATTCTTTCTTCAAGAGGTATCATTTGTATTAAGTCTTCTAAGTCATTCCAAAATTTATCTTTAGACCCTATATCTAAACCTACTTGAGGAGCATAAACACTTATAATATTAAAAATCTTAGTATCAATAATAATCTTAAGGGCTATAATTCTATCACCAACTCTATTAATATTTACAACATTATCTTTCAAACTCTTATCTATAATTACACCTACACCATTTCTAGTGCGACTCTTACCAGAATACCTAAGCTTAACCTAAATTATCAATCTCCTTAGCCTTTTCTCCAACCCACTTAGTTTCTTGAATACATAAGCTATTATCAATCTCCTTAGCATTTTCTCCAACCCACTTAGTTTCTTGAATACATAAGATATTAAACAATTTCCTTAGCCTTTTCTCCAACCCACTTAGTTTCTTGAATACATAAGATATTAATTTTCGTATGTATCATAATATCAACTAATTCCATTATTTTACCATTGAGAGTACCTATATTCCAAGATCCTATCCTAATATTCATTTCATTAGTTTCAGGACTAACTTCTTTACCCTCATTCGCCCGTAATGTGGGAACCCTTGCTTATTTAACACTACACCCGGGCACCGGTGTAGCGGCCTTTGCACACTTTTCACTGTATTTAGGCTATACAGCGCTTCGCTTCCAGAGAACGCCCTAGTACTTATACAATGATCAAAAGGATTCACGTCATGATTTTTTTTGACAAGTTTTACACTGGTCGTCAACTACCTAACGCAACCCTCCACTTTTCGCATCCGAGCTTGGGACCGGCAATGACAATGTTAAATGATACCTCTTGAATATTCTATAAATGATTATTGCTTCAAATTGGTTGGTAGGCCATGCAAGGATATGTCACATTTGTATAATAGTTAGATTGAATCTAGTTAGGATTAAATCCAACTGATTTGACTCAACCCAAGCCATTAAGGCATCAACTAAAGCATTGTGCTAGTGATAATAGCTCACTCAACACTATTGACCTCTCTTTTGGTTGAGGTCTAGTCTTGCCTCTTCACTAACCTAGGGTCTAGCCATAGGACTTTCTTGTTGACTATTCCTAGAGGACTAGAAAAAGAACCCTCACCATTAAAAACTCTAAACTCTTCTTCACTCAACTTGAAGTTCCACATAATTGTACTAACCTCTAGTGCTTAGTAAGTTGGGTTAATATTGGGGAGCTCAAGGAGAGTTCCCATAGGATTGTTTGGCCTTAGGGTTAACCCTCTAGTGGTGTAGTCTTGGTTGGTCTCACACACACACTTGAACATTACACTTTCATTCACTTCCTAAGCCCAATCATGCTTAACTTTGTTCCCCTAAGCCTTTGGGAGACTCTTGTAGATGGTCCCCTAGACCCACTAGCCCTAGGCTAGGGATTAGCTAAGACCAATACATGGAGTACCCAAAGTAAGGGATTCGATTGATCCATGACTCAAGTAGGGTGATTGACACTCCAATTTTAACAAAATACCCAATTTAGCCTGTTGCTCCCAAATCTACCCAAATTACCAAATTACCCTTGAAACCCCAAAATTGGCCAAAATTTCCAAAATTACCTAAAATACCGAAACATGTTCAAAATCATCTCAAACCATTTGAAATCACCCTAATTGACCAAAACACCCCAAATTTTTCTAAATTACCAAAATGCCCCCTCATTTTGGCCAAAACTACCAAAATACCCTTAGTGACCCTAATTGTCCCAAAACCTTTAAAATCATTTAAAATGTCCCTAAAATCAATTTGAACCACTTCATTGAACTCAATTTGACCAATTTGACCTATTTTGACCAAAAGCCCCAAATTGCCTTTAAAGGCCCAATTACCTTTATTCACCCCCAATGTCCACCAATTTAATTCCAATTTTCCCCAATTTCAATTTAAAACTTAAATTTATCATTCCTAAAGTTGAATGAAACCAAATCCAAGCCCAATTGACCCACATTTGAATCATATTTCTCAGCACAAATCAAAAAGCTCTAATTTGATCCAAAACCAGAATCTCACTCAATTGAACTCTCAAATCTTTCCACCTGCCCCAATTTTGAACTATAAACTCTTTAAAACACTTCCACATATCAAATTGAACCTTTAATTGGCCTTGGTCAAGCCTCAATTTTGCTCAAAAGTCAACTTGGACCAAAATCCCCAATTTTGCCCCAAATTGCCCATGTCCCCAAATTCTACCAAATTGAACCCCATAACCCTAAAATTTCAAATCAATCTCTATCCAAAACTCTTCATGACAATCACTCACATTATATTGAACCATCAATTGGGCCATATCCAAACTCTTAGCCCAACTCAAACTCAAGTCTAACCCAACACCCCCAAAATTGGCCATGAGCCAGAATCCTTTAAATTGAACCTCCAAATCAATTCAAAATCACTCTAAATCTTTTCTAAACTCATTGGGACAATCATCTACACCATTTTGATCAATCAACTGAGTCTAATGTCATGAATAGCCTAACCTAGCTTAACTTGAACCAAAAATTGACTCATGACCCAAATCTAACCAAACCTAGCCAAAGTGGTCAACCTAAGACCACTACTGCCACGAAGTGGACCCTAGGGACCAGCCTAAATCCACTTAGCCCAACCTACATGAGCTATGGACCACCCCAAATTAAGCGATTTGTTTCCTAAAAAGACTAAGTCAAGGAGATCTTTGCCAAAACCCTTCAACAACCCAATTAATTGGCTTGAAAGACTCCTCTGAGAATCCTGAGCCACCTGAACACTAGCTCAGGCCTGGCCAACCACCCTAGTCATCGGAGGATTCAAAAGTGAGAGTTCCCATGTTTTGACCTCACTTTTAGTGAAGGTCTTAAAATAACATCTATAGATCGAACTCAACTTGAGAAATCTTATGATTCAAGATTTTGATACATATTTAAAAGACCTAAAATGATCATTGCTATCATTAAGATAATGGGTCTACCAACATTGACTTCTTTGAACATACCTAGGGTTATTAAAACCCTAAAAATTGAAATTACCCTTAAAGAACTTCTTTTGGAGCTTAACAATGACAATACCCTAAATGATCAAGTTAGTCGTGACAAACCCTAGTGTGGTCAAATTTTGACTTAATGGTCACCATAATGATTAAAAAGTCCATATTGACATTTAATTGATCCAATTGGTCAACTTTGACCCAAATAATCAGTTTTGGTCAAACTGTTCAATTTTGGTCAAACTGGTCAACTTTGGTTAATTTAGATCAATGAATGAGTTCAAACCCTAAAATGGTCAAATTGGATTATTTGATCATTTTAAAACACCAAAATGATTAAATTGGACCATTTGGTCAACTGCACACTATTACCCAGTTTTGGTCAAAATGACTAAAGTGATCCTCCATAGTCACCACTTTGACCATTTGATCATTCATAGACCCAAATGACCACCATATGGTCAATTTGACCATTTTGGTCAACTTTGGTCAGCCTTGGTCAACCTTAGTCAACCTTGATCAAACCAAATTCATACCCCCAAGACCCTCATGACTAAACTAACCATGATATGGTCGAGTGAGTCATCATACTCAACCCTGGACCTACATTTGTCAACTATGGTCAAAACTAGTCAACCCTGGTCAACTATACTCAACTTGGTCAACCATAGTCAACTTGGTCAAATTTGTCAATCCATGACCTAATGACCAGCACAAAGACCCCATGACTAACCTAGCCATGACAAGGTTAGAAAAGTCATATTGGTCAACTATGGTCAACCTAGTCAACTCTTGTCAACCATAGTCAACCTGGTCAACTTTGGTCAAAATATTTAATTTTGAACCAAATTGGTGAAATTGGTCAAATGGTCAACACCCAAATTCATTTTGACCAATTTATGGGTTAATATTAAAATTTCCTACATTTTTTATAAATTACATAATTAATTAAAAATGGATTTATGAGAATTTACCCCTAAATTAAAAGACATCACACATTACATCAAAATGACATCACACATGACATCAAAAACCCATAATTGATTTTTCAAATTAAATCTAATTTATGTGGAGTCATCAATGGGTCACCCATGACCCATTAGACCCATCATGACATATTTGGCACCTTAACCAACCCATTAACCATGATTCTAACCACGGTTAAAGGTCATAATGAAATTAGTTTTAATACAAAATCAAACTTTAATTAGGTCTAAAAGACACCATTAGACTTAATTAACCCATTAAACCTTAATAAAATTAGGTTCAATACAAAAGCAAATCTTAATTAGGTCTAACCCATTAGACCTAATTAACCATTAAGCCTTAACCACATTAGGCTTAACCAACCTTGAACCCAATTAGACTAAACCCACATTATGTCTAATTAATCAATTAAACCTTACCAAAATTAGGTTTAATTAAGCTTTAAACCCAATTAGCCTTAACCCCTATTAAGTCTAATTAATCAATTAAACCTTACCTAAATTAGGTTTAATTAATCTTTAAACCCAATTAGACTTAATCTATTAAGTCTAATTAATCAATTAAACCTTACCCAAGTTAGGTTTTATTAAACTTTAAAACCAATTAGACTTAACCCCTATTAAATCTAATTAATAAATTAAACCTTACTTAAATTAGGTTAAATTAATCTTTAAACTCAATTAGACTTAATCCATATTAACTCTAATTAATCAATAAAACCCTACCCAAGTTAGGTTTAATTAACCTTTAAACCCAATTAGACATAACCTATATTAAGTCTAATTAATCAATTAAACCTTACCAAAATTAGGTTTAATTAACCTTAATCCCATTTAGACTTAACCCATATTAAGTCTAATTAATCAATTAAGCCTTACCAAAATTAGGTTTAATTAACCTTAAACTCAATTAGACTTAATCCATATTAAGTCTAATTAATCAATTTAACCTTACCAAAATTAGGTTTAATTAAACTTAAACCAAATTAGACTTAACCCATATTAAGTCTAATTAAACTTTAGCTAAGTTAGGTTTAATTAACCTTAAACCCAATTAGACTTAATCCATATTAAGTCTAATTAATCAATTAAACCTTACCAAAATTAGGTTTAATTAACCTTAAACCCAATTAGCATTAACCCATATTAAGTCTAATTGATCAATTAAACCTTACAAAAATTAGGTTTAATTAACCTTAAACCCAATTAGACTTAACCCCTATTAAGTCTAATTAATCAATTAAACATTACAAAAATTAGGTTTAATTAACCTTAAACCCAGTTAGACTTAACCCATATGAAGTCTAATTAATTAATTAAATCTTATCCAAATTAGGTTTAATTAACCTTAAACTTAATTAGACTTAACCCATATTAAGTTTAATTAATCAATTAAACCTTACACAAATTAGATTTAATTAACCTTAAACCCAATTAGACTTAACCCATATTAAGTCTAATTAATCAATTAAACCTTACCAAAATTAGGTTTAATTAACCTTTAAATCCAATTAGACTTAACCCATATTAAGTCTTATTAATCAATTTAACCTTACCAAAAATAGGTTTTATTAATCTTAAACCCAATTAAACTTAACCCATTTTAAGTCTAATTAATCAATTAAACCTTACTTAAATTAGGCCTAACCCTAATTAGGTTTAATCAATCTAAAGAAAACCTAATTTGAGTTTAACCTAACTTGAACTCAAGTTAACTCAAACATTAGGTTCAACCCATATTGAACCTAATTTAACCAAACTTAACTTGAATTTAACCTAACTTAAACTCAAGTTAACCCAAACATTAGGTTCAACCTACATTGAACCTAAATACCTTAAGTCCTATCTATATTGGACTTCAAACAAATTCAACTATTACGTTCTATCTACATCGAACCTAAATACCTTATGTCCTAACTACATTGGACTTAAAATCAATCAACTCTTAGGTTCTACCTACGTTGAACCTAAATTACTTAAGTCCTAACTACATTGGACTTAAAACCAATTCAACACTTAGGTTCTACCTACATTGAACCTAAATACTTTAAGTCCTAACTACATTGGACTTGAAACCAATTCAACCTATAGGTTCTATCTACATTGAACCTATATACTTTAAGTTCTAACTACATTGGACTTAAAACCAATTCAACTCTTAGGTTCTACCTACATTGAACCTAAATACCTTAAGTCCTAACTACATTGGACTTAAAATCAATTCAACTTATAGATTCTACCTACATCGAAACTAAATACCTTAAGTCCTAACTACATTGGACTTAAAACCAATTCAAATCTTAGGTTCTACCTACATTGAACCTAAATACTTTAAATCCTAACTACATTGGACTTAAAACCAATTAAACTCTTAGGTTCTACCTACATTGAACCTAAAACATCTTAAGTCCTAATTACATTGGACTTAAACCATTTCTAATCATTAGGTTCTACATGTATTGAACCTAGAACATCTTAAATCCTATCCGCATTGGAGTTAAGGCTCCATTAAACTTGAATCATCTTCAGTTTCATCGACATTAAACCTAAATCTTAGTTTTCAATTAAACTCTCTCAGGTCTAATTGACATATGACCTAAAATAAATGACATCATAAAAATCTAACTCACTGACATAAATGAAATAAAATTCATCTTAAAAGACATTAAAACACAACTTAAACATCTATGTTCAGATTTACGAAGATTTCTTGGACGACGCAATCTATGGTTGCTGATAAGAAACTTCTGATCCTGGTTTAAACACCTTTCGGACTATGTAAATCTGAATACTTCACAGCCCTGGGACGACGGAGCCATAGACATCTTGACCGGGTCATTTAAAAATTATTTAACCAATTAAATGACCAACTAAAATTGATAAATCTGACAAGATGGTTTCATGCTAATCATGTTCTCTTTTGCAGGTTTATTAAAGACATGAAAATAAAATTTCAATCTAGATTTCCTTTGCATGTTATAGGGTGTGCTAACTCAGTTTTGCAGGACGACATTCAAAAGCGGAATTTCAAGACAACAAAACTAGATAAAAATAAACAAAACAAAATAAAACGACATGACATGACAAAAACATAAACAAAAATAAAATGATACGACATGAAAGAAACAAAAACAAAATAAAAATAAAATTACATGACATGACATGAACAAAACAAAACCTTTAGGGTAGAATCAGATTCTTAGATTTCATATCTACCCTAGGAATAAAATATTTGATGTTTCTCTCTTTGACCTTGACATTTCCTAGAAGAACAAATGTTAACATTAATCAAGAGTTTTCTTAGGTAAATCTAGAATTGCCTAAGATGTAATTAACTATATGAGCTTGCTCCTATAGGAAAATTAAGAATTTAGAATAGGTGATCAACCTAAATCTCTGGTTATCAGACCATTTATGTGGTTATCCTTATATGAGATTTTGACATTCTAGAGTCTTCTCTATAAGTTTACCACCCAACATTTCTCTTATTTTCTATCATTTGCTCTTTCACTTTTTCCTAATTCCTTTAATACTTGAGGATCTTTTACATGATCCAAAAGAATAAGTTAAATTGGAAAAAAGTGGCAATAAGATAGATAAACAGAGTGGTGACTCCAACGTCCTTATTAAAAATAGACATGATGACATGAGAGCACAAACGAGAATTGGCGGTGACCGCGGATGGAGAGTTACCAATCGCCACCACCATTCCTCAATCTAAACCTAATTGCACCCATTCAAGCTGACTCATTCCAATTGGCCTTTGGCATTCTTCAAGCCTCCACATAAGCTATTGATTGCACCCAATTTGGAGCCCATCTAGCCACACATTCCCCCTCTATTTAAAGCACCTCCTCCATGGCCAAAGGAAGTGCTTACCAGTTTTCCTGGGGAAACTCTGCCTAATTGCTTCCAGAGACTCTCCAAAAACTCTTAAGCTCAAGTCCCCATTTGCTCCCCATGGATTTCTCTTTAAGATCTCAATTTTGAGTTCAAAATTCAGGGAAAACTATGACCGATTTCCCCACACTTACACAGTCCACAAAAGTTCAATTAATTGTGGACACACTATCCCTAGAGTGAGAGGAGTTGATGCCCTAAAAAAGCCCAATCACAGATATCTTCTAACCTAGCTCCAGATCAACACCTAAAATTGTCCTTGGTCAAAACCATACCTAAGCCTTTCACCACAGCCCAGAAGCTCATATGAAGGTCCTTTGGACTCCCTTGA
Organism: Phalaenopsis hybrid cultivar; assembly: GCA_002079205.1. Lineage (NCBI taxonomy): Eukaryota > Viridiplantae > Streptophyta > Magnoliopsida > Asparagales > Orchidaceae > Phalaenopsis > Phalaenopsis hybrid cultivar. The sequence goes on along the minus strand of JXCR01135717.1, from coordinate 17,133 downwards.
AGCTTCTTCAACAATTTTATTGAGGTCTCACCTCTCAAACAAAGGTATTGAACTCTCTCCTCAAACCGAGCTTAATTTGATTCTCCATGCATATAGATTGAACTTCATAGCATTGTAACAGTATGAATGTGTTTGTCTTGAGTAGATGAAGGTGTATGAACAAACCCCATGTGATTTGGTTTAATATCGAGAGAGATTTTAAGGTTTTAAGTTTAACAGCTTATGGGTTAAGTTAATCAAGGACAATGAATGGATGTCATCCATTTGCGCATGTATTGATCTAACGGTTGCGGAGCCGTCAAACGATCAAATAGAGCGGAACAACGGGCTGAGTCAGCACTAAGTCAGATGGCGACCCCAAATCAGGAGACACCATGTGGAGGCTTCTGAGGCACATAGGTGGACGCAATGCCACGTGGATAAGTAAATAATTAAATATTTTATGAATTAAATTAAAACCCAAAACTTCAAAAATTCATAACTTTTCATAGAAAAATCATAAAAATAAAATAAAAATACTCTCTTCCTCAGTGAATAGAGGAGAATAATGTTGATCAAAAATAAAAATGATTTGTTGACTCCATGATTTTTAATTAATTAAAGAGCCTTTGTGATACTTTAATTCATTATGAATAAATATTGCTCATCATGGCTTGAGATTTTTAAGGTTGGTTTCTCATGGCAGAGGAGATGTTCTTCAATATTTCCAAGGTCAGAAGGCATCTTTGTGCTTCTAACCCTAATTTTCAAGCTTGGATGGCTATTTTGGCTTAAATTAATTATATAAATTGAAATATCACTTGGAAAATTATGATATGATATTTAGTAGGTTTCCTATAGTCAGAGAAGCTTAAGAAAAAATATCATGATAGTTTGAATAATTATGTGTATTTCTATGGTTAACTAAAAGAGTATAACTTGTATTAAATTATTTAAATTAAATATTAGTTAAAAATTAATAAAATTGATTCCTCATTGTGTAGAAAATTCATGTTGACTTACTGTTAAAATTTGAAAAATATTTGATTAAGTTTGAGTACTAAAGTTGATTTTATGAGAAAAAATTTATTTTTATACAAAAACAATTATGTTAAATTAAATACACTTAAAAAATTATGAAAAGTTATTTTCTGAGTTCCTTGTGATCAGGGGCACTTAGAAAAAACTAAAAAAATATTTTTGAACTATATTTTAGATAAAAATAATTAAAAATTCCAAAATTACAAAAATATTTCAAAATATGTCTAATGGTTTCCCTATCACTTGGGACTCATTAAAATATTTTTCCTTATTTTTATAAGTTAATAATAAATTTTTAAAGGCCTAAAATATTTTTTCCTTATTTTTCCCGTTAAAATAATTATAATAAATAAATTAAAAATCACAAAATATAAGATTTGTTTCTTTGAGTTCCCTAGACTTAGAGAGATTTAATAAAAATATAATAAAATAATTTAGTAATTAAAACATATTTTTCATTTAATTAAATCACTAAAAATCAATAATTAATTATAAATTTAAATTGCAATTTATTTAAAAAATCATGGAATTTTGGCTAAGTGTTTCTCTGACCTAGGTGAACCTCTAATATTTTTCCCATAAACAAAAAAAATTTATTTTGATGGATTAAATAAATTAATGTTGATAATCTTATTTTCTAAGTTAAAATAATTATTTAAATTAAATAAAAATTTGAAAACCCACATTTTCTCCTCTGATGTTTTAATTTCCCCATGAAGAAGGTACTTTAAAATTTTTAAAGTCATTTGTATTATGCTTAATAAATTATGAAGTGGAGAGCTCCGAGGGCAATATTGTCATTTTAGATTCTTGTGCCTTAATCAAAATTTAGGATCAACCAAAGGGGAAAATGGGTATTTCTTTATCTTAATGAGCACATTTGGATGATTGGAACATAATGTGTTAAAAGGTAGAAACTAATTTGCCACATTTTCACGATAAGAGTAAAATTTTAATTTTCTAAATTATCAAGATTTGTGAGTTAATCAAAATTAAATGATTGTGAAGTGATGCTCTTAAGTAAGAAAAACAAAAATTCACTTATTTAAAGCCCACCATTGATGATAATATGATATTTCAATAAGGATATGTATCACATAAATTAAAATTTTAATAATTGTCAATTCTCCCATTGGGATTACTACGGGCTTGGTGATGATTTAGGCTTGATATTTAAACTTATGTGATGGGATTTAGAAAGAAGAAGCTTGATTGATGATCAACGCTTCCAAACACTACGATACCAACTTTAGTGGTGGGTACATAATCTTTAATGACTTAAAACTTGCCTTAGGGGCATTCACCTAAATAACTTCTTAAATGAAATATTAACTAATTAATTGAATGCCCTGTCCGTGGGGTAATTAAAATGTCAAAGTTCATCGATTAACGAAGTAATTTTAACTTGACCTTGGATGATTAATGGAACAATATGATAAGTTCAAAATGAACTTGAAATGTTTCAAGAATCTTTAAAGCGATTCAGGGTCGGTCATTCCTGAAACACTTTGGAATCTCTTAGATATTTCAGAGGACAAATTGAACTTGGTATATTTTGTTCTAAAATTATCCACTAATATCTTTAGAGACTTAATAAGTCATAGTTTGGAGTATGTTAGATACATCTTCATCTACTCTTGCAATTTTTTAATTCCCTATAAAATTTTATACATGTTGCAAAAGTTAATCTTTCAGCGGGAATGTCAAGTTGATGACAGGTACGCTTTTATAGTGTTATTTAATTTCTATCATTTTACTTTCTGTAATTTGCTTTAGCTGCTAAATATTATAATTGCTTGAGTGTGCGCCTTACTTTACTTTCAAAATTCAAAACAACTTTTAATAAATTAATCAACTATTTCATAAATCTAAAATAAATTGTTTCAAAGGTAACTATAAATCTTTTCAAATGTCACTAAACATAAAACGTCCTTTTGAATTTACAGAAGTCTCTCGGAGGAGGTAACCCACTGTTGCTGACAAGATCTCCCCAGTTTAAATGGGTTTAACAATTCGTTTAAGCTAAGTAAATTTAAAAGAAAATAGTGATACAGGAACGAGAGAACCGTGGGATCCTAATCGGCGTCAATGATTGAACTTTAAAGTTGTCATTTAAACTTTTATACCTTAGACCTTACGACTGCTACTTCATCAAGGAACTTGGAGCTAACATTTTTGGTAGCCTTCTACAACTCAATTTACAACATCAAGAGAATCTGCAATAGCATGAGGATCTACAACAACACATCTTTCCTTAGAACTAAACAACAAGCCATAGGATTTTGAGGTGTTCTTCCTAGTGCGACATAAATCGTCAACCCTTTCTTTAGGTCGTTGTATAGCTAAGCTATACGATTTAAGCCCTAACTCACTTTAGGATTCCAAGGTTATCATTCGTCACAACCTAAATCCTCTCATCTTCCAAGCTATTTCTGCGTCCGTCTCGTATAAATGTAAGCCCTAATTAATAAAATTGGAATGATGTAACATTTAAAAAAAAATTCTCCTCAAAATTGAAGCCAAACCATAAGATAACTTGAGAAGTCACTGAGGTTCTCCTTAGAATCTGTAACAATCCCTAGTTCTTCTTCTTTTGAATTCCAAAATAAAATGTTCCTAATTTGAGTCATTCCTATTTCATACCTCTTTATCCGATCTTTTGAAAATTGTTATCCTTTGAAATATTGAAGATAATATCCCCAGATTTTTATAGAGAATTTTCTTAGGTGACTTCGTTTATCTAAGATGTAATTAACTATAAAGGCTTGCCCTTATAGGAAACTTTTAAGAAACCAACTTAATATAAATCTTATTTAGTTTTTTGTATTAAATAGGGAAAATTGTCGGTCAACATAAAAAATAGTTTTTCGCAAACTTAAACAGATGTCATAAATTCTTTAGTTTATTTAATCGAGCCTTACCAGTGGTAGTGTATCTATTCTTCAAGATGATCCATTGCTTGAACTATTAGACTCGTTTATTTAAACTACTAAGGATATGGGATAGGTCCGGTCACTTATTTTCAAAATTTAAAATATTAATTTTCAAAATTATATATATATATATAT
>JXCR01135716.1:0-31140 GCA_002079205.1 Phalaenopsis hybrid cultivar | reverse complement strand
TTGGGTGGCAAGGTCGCAGAAGAGGTATGGACAGGTAATCTAGTTAAATTTGATCATTTACGAATTTTTGGATGTCTTGCTTATGTGCATGTACCTAGAGATGAAAGATCCAAACTAGCATCTTTCTGGGCTACAAGAAAGGTGTGAAAGGATACAAGTTTTGGGATCCGATTGCAAAGATGATGGTGATCAGCAGAGATGCAATTTTTAATGAGCAGTTTATGTTACAGCAGAATCAAGATAAGGTGTCAGAGAAGAGTTCCAGTTCAATGCAGTGCAGATGGATTTAGAACAGCAGCCAATAGCTTCTGAGAGAGGTGAAAGTTCAAATCCAACACCTGGTGATTCTATTTCAGATGATCTGCAGAATTACAATCTAGCCAGAGATAGACAAAGACGCACCAATGTAAGACATCCTAGCAGATTGAGTGATGAAGACTTGGTCTCTTGTGCACTTCTCATCAAAAGCGATGATCCAACCACTTTTCGAGGAGCTATCACTAGTCAAGAGAAAGAAAAATGGATGGGTTGCAATGGTTGAGGAGATGGAGTCTTTGCAAAAAAACCGCACTTGGGAGCTAGTTCAGCTTCAAGAGGGAAAGAAGGCCATTGGGTGCAAATGGGTCTATAAAAGGAAACCAGCAATATCAGAAAAAGAAGGGGAAAATTTCAAGGCTCGACTGGTTGCAAAGGGATTTTCACAGCAGAAGGGGATAGATTATGATAAAATCTTTTCTCTTGTGATCATACATACTTCAATCAGGGCAATACTTGCATTAGTAGCTATTTGGGACTTGCATTTGGAGCAGATGAAAGTTAAAACTGCTTTCTTGCATGGTGATCTGGAGGAGCAGATTTACATGGAGCAACCAGAAGGGTTCACTCAACCTGGACAGTAGCATCTGGTTTGCAGGTTTAAGAAATCGAGGTATGGGTTGAAACAGTCTCTAAGGCAATGGTATAAGTCGTTTGACTCCTACATGATACAGATTGGCTACAGACGATGTGAGTATGATTGTTGTCTTTATGTGAAGAGCCTTGATGTTGGTTCTATTATTTTTCTGTTACTGTATGTTGATGATATACTGATTGCTGCAAAGAATATGAATGATGTTTGTGGTTTGAAAGCTTTATTGAGCTAGGAATTTGACATGAAAGACTTGGGTCCTACGAAGAACATTCTTGGAATGGTGATTCATTGAGACAGAGGCTCAAGACGATTATGGTGCGGGGGCAAAATACAGGGGTAATGTTGTAATTACATATTGTGCCTAGGGTTTACTCCTGGGGTTATAAATAGGCCTGTTAATAAACCCTTTTCTGAATTTTGAAAGGAACTCGCCGCTCTGCTCCCGATGACGTAGACATCTTTGTCGAACTTCGTTAAATCTCTGTGTTCTTCTGGATTTGTGTCGATTCATGTTTTTCTTCGCCCTAATTTTCTCAACACTATTTATTGAAACCAAAAGAGCAGTGGGTGAGAGATAAGTGGGAATGTATGTGAGCGATAGGTGCAATTCTTAATTAAGAAGTTAATTAAATTGCGGTGAACCGGGTCTCCACATTACCCAACAATGAACGATGTTCCCAATTGGTTAGTTTAGTTTGGTTGTCAGCCCTAGATCTTTAGTGAGGAACTTCGGTCGGCAAAGCGACAATGGATCATGAAGCAAAGGGTGAATCACTATAACCTGATAGTTAGCTCACTCTTCAAGTAGAAGAGCTTAAGGGATGACTATGAGACTCTTTGTTGCATTGTTAATTTTTTATTTGTGATGAGGAGCATCTGAGGCGTTCATGGAATGGTTGGTTAAGTTATGAAATTGCAGCTTTTCTCTGATCGGATTTACTGGTAAGTAGGCTCTGTATTGGGTGTAATATTGTACTTATAAACATACAATATATTAATGTGATTAGGCCTGATTTTGCGAATTTTTCCATATATTAAAAAAAGAACTGTCATTATTTTTCTTTTATTTATGTGCAGTGGATATTCATGCACCACTAACTTTAAATTATTACTCTTATCATCATAAATTTTTACGCAATAATTATTATTATGATCATTATAACAAATGAGTTTAATCAAACACGAAATATAAATCACAATTTTAAATGTTTTTTTACCCTATTTTGAGGGAAAATAATATTCGCGTTCATTTAATTTTCATTCTTTTTAACCATGGGCTTTGGCAGAAGCGTGATGGGCCCAGCAAGCTCACTCTCGATGCATCCTTCATGGGCCTGCAATCATTTTGAAGTTCCTTAGAGAAGCTACTACTACATAGTTTTTTTTTTTTTTTGGGTAGAGAGTGATGTAGAGATAGAGAGAGAGAGAGAGAGAGACCACGAAAAAAACTAAAAATACTTAGTGATCCTACAAATGAAAGAAGAATTACAAAAGTAGCAAATTTTATTAAAAATTTTGGAGAGAGAAAAATCAGTGGAAGTGATGTAATTGAAATGATTTCACTACTTTATATCATTGCTTATAAATGAAGCTTTTTTATCAAAAAGTTCAGTCAGACTGCTATTATTCTAACAATAACTGTCTGACAAGTCATTTTAGTGCAACTTTTGAAAGAAAAAACAAAGGGCTTTTTATAGGATTATTGCAGCAAAACATAATTATCGACTTTTTAACTGGAATTATGATTAAAAATTCTTCCTGGTGGAGCGTAATTAAGTAGATGATGATAAATTTTGAGGAATACATTTCACAGTACACACAGAGTCACCACAATTTAAGAGATAATCAAATGAATAAAAGTGTAAATTCAGCACAAATACTGTCAGTCTGAGGTGGACGAAGACAGCTGTTTATATGGTAATAATGTTAGCAGAACTCAGCACAAATGTTGGACTCGATCAAATCTGTACAGCTAAGCCAACGTGACACTTTTAACACCTAGCTACCATGTATGACTTGACCATGCCTCGCCCACGTCACAAAAAGCCTGCCTCCTCTCTCCCTCTCCTGTTCCATTATAAGCTTACTTTTTTCCTTTTTTTCTTTTTAGTAATACTCTATTATTTACATGAGATATTTTTGATTCCTTAATGTCTCTGGAGGNTTTTTTTTTTTTTTTTTTTTTTAGTAATACTCTATTATTTACATGAGATATTTTTGATTCCTTTATGTCTTTGGAGGTGGTCGCCTAATCATATCTCTCTCTCTCTAACAAATAAAATTTAAAATTTATATTTATAATATCTTGATCTCACGAACTTATGCAATGAAAATATATATTTTATTTTCAAAAAATAATAATAATAATAATATGATTATGTGATATTAAAAAAATANCTCTCTCTCTCCCTCTCCCGTTCCATTATAAGCTTACTTTTTTTTTTTTTTATAGTAATACTCTATTATTTACATGAGATATTTTTGATTCCTTTATGTCTCTGGAGGTGGTCGCCTAATCATATTTCTCTCTAACAAAACTAAAATTTAAATTTTATATTTATAATATCTTGATCTCATGAGCTTATGCAATGAAAATATATATTTTATTTTCAAAATATAATAATAATAATAATATCTTTAATGTGATATTAAAAAAAATAATTATATACGTACATGTAAATACAAATATTTAGGTTTTAATAATAAATACTTATTTTACATTTATAAAATTTAATTGATTCTAATTCCCTTTTCTGAAATATTATCTTTATTTAATCAAATTTTATTTCAAAATGTCAACAGAATCTTGCTGACACATTAGTTTTGTCTAAGAGGTAAATTAAATCATACTTCACTAGATTGCCAGAAAATGTAAAATGTAAAATGCATTATGTTCAGACTCAAAGTCTTTGTTTATTTTAAGTTTATAGATCAATATGCAACATTATATAAAAGGCTACATTCATGTAATAAAAAAGGAATATTTACATATGCATCACTCAAGGCATATGAATTTATACATTTCTAACACCTAAAGCTTTAATTTTTACATATGTATTAGCATGTTACCATACTTATGCATAAAAAAAAAGCATTTTACTTTTAAAATATTAAAATAATAATATTTATTATGTGATATGAAAGATATTAATTACATAAATGTAAAAAAGGGTTAAAATTTAATTGCTAGATATGTAAATGCATGTCCAGTGAAATTATTACGTCAGGACGGCTAACATCTAAGCACATAACTCATGTATGTACGAATGAGGTGGCGCTGCCCGACCAACTGAGTTCACCCGGTGATTGACCGTTTCAAACATACAGCCGTCCGGGCCTAATATTTACTCGTCCATCCACCCATCCATCTGATAGGCTCATAGCTAAAGGAGCAGTCTCTTCACCATTGCCCAATCTAAATGCTCAATCTATCGATGCCACGTGGCATACACTTGTTGGCACTAACCGGCAGGTGGGATCCATATGGCCACATGCTGCATGTACTTGTACATGAGTGATCGCCAACAAATAATAAAAGATATAAAGAAAAAGTTTTTGTTACGACAAAATTAAATAATTTGTTGACAGATGCATGAATGCATGATGATTTAATTGTGTCGCTAATTTTTCTTTTTATAGAGAGAAAATTCAATCACACAGACCATGTGAATTTATTNAAATAATTAAAGATATAAAGAAAAAGTTTTTGTTACGACAAAATTAAATAATTTGTTGACAGATGCATGAATACATGATGATTTAATTGTATCCCTAAACCCTATGTGAATTTATCATCAAGCTCTTTTGAATGGAATCTTAATAAGCAAATTACAGAAGAAGAAAAATAATTTAAAGTAAATAAGAAATTTACTCATATAATATTAGCTTTATGTAAATAATGATATCACGAATGATGTAATTGAATAATTGTCCTTTTTATAAAACTTTATTATTTATTTTTTCTTCATGAAGTAAAGAAATTATTACTATTATTATTATTTCTGATGTAATTGGGCATCCAGAGCATCTCCGTACATGCTGCACGTGCAAAATGATGAATGGATGGGCAGACAAAAAGGAGACAATTTGCTGCAACAAATGTCACATAAAAATAATGATAAGTGAAGTACATTAATTCGACCAAAAAATCGGTACCGATATTTGGTTTTCATCAAACCATTCTGTTTAATTAGCATAAAAGAACTGAACCGCTTCCCAATCCATGCTCTCATGGGCTGTTTTAACCATTTAATTAATATTTTGTATGTATATATATATCTTAGATGCTACTAATTTAGCATCAGCCCAAATTCATCTAATTTAATTTTAAATCTTAAGCCTAATTTGATTATAAATTTATTTCATTTGGTTTCCATTCAATCTCTCTCTCTCTCTCTCTCTCTCTCTTTAATGGGTTTATGAAGCAAATTGGCAAAAGTTCATTTGCCAGGTCCCATTGACTTATTGAAATGATTTGTTTATCTGAATCATGTGAATTGATTGATGAATTATATAAATCAAGTATTTTTAGTCTACTTTATCAGATTAGCCGAACTTAACCAAACGTCTTTGATAATTGAGATATATGTTGAGTTGCTTTGGCCAATTGATTGAACTCATTCGCCAACTTTATTTCTTTCAAATATACTGAAAATATTCTTTTTGGATCACGTGCCTTAGATGATCCCATCCTTGTTTAAATCTTGGACTTTTTATTAATCTTTATTATAGAAGATATACCAATCGAGGTATACACGCAACAGGTTTTACATGCGGCATAATTTGAGTCAATAAGAAAATCCATCGAAACAAATATAAATTATTAGAATAATTAGAAAATGATGGAGGCCTATTAGAGCTAGTGTAACAAAATTTATTAACTATATGCTACATAAATTAGCTAATTTGATATTTTCAGTTAACATTTAGATTACAAGAAGATAAAAGAATATGATCAAATGCACGCTATACTTCTAAGTATATTGAATCTATTTTATATAAAAATTTGCATATAAGGAAGCACAAAAAATTTTGAAAGAATTGTTGTTTTTCCAGAGAATAAAATGACAAACAGACCAACAATATCTTAGGAATCCAAGCAATGGGCAGTAAAAATATTCATAGAAAGGACATGACATAATGAGATGATCTGTAACAAATTAGAATAATTACACTAGAGAAACTAAATGCTTTACTTAGAGTTATTCATTAAGAAAATAAACTGTTGTATACTTAAGTTGCCTAACAATATAAACATATTAAAATACATATCAAATATATTATAAAAAAAAAAAAACCAAACATAAATGATGCCTGACAGAGTTGTATCTAGCCTTTAATGAACAAAATAAGAATAAAACTTAAAAATTTATCTAGAATTAATTTCCATAGCGCTAGGCTCTCTGGTCCATAACTAGTCCATAATTTTATGATTGTGAATTTCACTTTAATAATGATGATGGCCTTTATTAGAAAAATTAATGACACCACACTATCTACATTTTTTCAAATTTTCTTATTAATAAAACACTAGTTGTGATATTTTTAATAATAAAAGCATGCAAAAAATCAATATTACTTATTAAATCCTTATAAATAATTTCAATTACAAAACTCCTAAACACCCAATATTTGGAGGGCTATCACTTTATCATTGCATAAAATGCTTCTAGTACGTAAGATATTATTTTGGCTTTTGAACTAACAATTAGAATCTAATTCAACCCCTAATGTTAAAATCAAAGAAAAAAATTTAAATTTGATATGGAAAATGACACTTGGATGAAACTAATAAATTGCCAGTGAAGAATATCCACAACCAAATTCTACTGAATTATCAAAACCGATTATTTAATCTTTCTAAAGACTAAACAAGAATGGGCAAGAGAGCCCATACTAAAAACTCCAATATTGAAGCACTAAAATTTTCATGATAGTAGAGAATTAATAAATTGATAATATATATATATATATATATATATATATATTAAAAAGGTTTAGATATAATAGAAAGATCAAATAATTTAAATTTGGTGCACTAAACATTTTTTGTTTTTGCATAGCTAGCTAGCTAAAGGTCATATTGAGTATTTAGCCATTATACTTGTCCATGCATGCAAGCCTTTTATGTTTAATGGTTCAGGGTTTAGGGAATCTATTATTTGCCATTTGTAGGAAAGCTATATTAGCTTTTTATTAATTGATTGACTGAATCCAAAACCACGTAGAGCGTGTGGGTGGCTAGTAGCTAAATTTTAGTCTTAATTAAGTATATATTATGAGCACTAAATTATTCGTAATTAAAGATACATTGTAAATTTTTAAAGTCGTGGAAAAATTTTCATCATCTAGTTAAAAAATATTTACTGCCATACTTTTCATGATTACAATATTAAAAAGAGTCTATAATGACTTCAAAATTTTACAAATCCAGATAATAATTTAATGTGGCATTTACATAGATACCACGAAATATCTTGTAAGTTCTCATATGTTGCAATATTTAAGTTCTCATATTTATATATATAACACTCAAAATTTTAACATCATTTATGCTCCATTTGAGTAATCATGCAATGAGTTTTTGAGATCTCGGTGCATGTATTATTATTAGTGTTTGTATTATCTACTAGAAAAGAAAAAATCAGTGTAATATTTCTCCATAATAACATACGCATGATTTGTTATGAAGCTCTAGTATAACATTTATGTCTGATTTTATGATACTGTTATAATAAGTGTCTAGGATTAATTCACAACATTTTAAGAAGTCCTAACAAAAGGCTTGAGTTAGTTATCTTTATTTGGAGAATATAGTAGACAATTATAATTATTTATAAAAAATTAGAAGCATATATAGTATTATGAAGAGAGAAAAACAGCAAAGATTGGACCTAGTATTTTTCAATAGTTGATTGAGATTTATAACTGCGCTATTTTTGGCCATGTCTGCTATCTTTTCATGAGTATTATCAACACAAACATGCTCACATGCATATGCATGAATTTACAAGAAATTATAATGAAGAAAAATGTCCAAGGCCTGCCTCCAATTCCTCTATATATAAACACTCGTAATTCTCTTTTTCCTTCATCTGGCCATATGCTTAATTCATCACTCCCTCTTCCTCTCTTGAAAATATCTACTTGTAATAATTTTCTTACTTAATCGTGACCAGCACCTTTTCTCCTTCTCCTTCTTCTTCTTCTTCTTCTTCTTCTTCTTCTTCTTCATAGGTTAAGAGTTCTGCCGGGCGCATGAGTAGAAGTTTAGCTAGTCACTGTTTGCTGGTGTGGCATCATCAAGATTCACAAAATTTGAATGGAGCTTACTCTTTTATATTTTCATATATTACTATATATTCCCTACTATAATTTAACAGAGATAGAGAGAGAGAGAGAGAGAGATTTTTTCTCCAGAAATAGAATCCAAGTGCTCCAGCTCAAATTAAAGGATTGAGAATCTTGATGATGCTGCCTCGGCTATCAATGACTTCAATATTATCTTCTATTCTATTTCTCATCCATTTCATCTAAAGAGCAGGTAAAACCGCTTTTACTTTTTCTAATCTCCTTACATGCATTTATACAGTCTTCCAAGTTGAAACTTCTTTTTTTCATTAAGTTGAAGAATTTGACTGCTACAAATTTGCTCCATTACCATCTTCTTTCTATAGTTGTATGGGCATGAAATTGAAATAGAAAACCAAATATGTGTTGATTGGATTACAATTATACATAGGAAATCTCACTCTGATTTTTAATATTATGAAAAGTTCAACTAAATACACTATGAGATGCATCTGTTAACAATTTTATTTAAAATAACATGAGCATAACTAAGATCCATTTCTGATTCCAATTAACTCATGTTGAGAACTCAAAAATTTGTTCATGTCGGATGTGCAGCTGGTCTGAAATCGAAATTAGAAATGAATATACAGAAACTCACCGTTGTGATGAAGATATGAGTAAAAAGAGATGAAGAAAGTGGTCGTAGTAGGAATCATTTGATCTATCTTTTAGAAGNCTTCATCATAGGTTAAGAGTTCTGCTGGGCGCATGAGTAGAAGTTTAGCTAGTCACTGTTTGCTGGTGTGGCATCATCAAGATTCACAAAATTTGAATGGAGCTTACTCTTTTATATTTTCATATATTACTATATATTCCCTACTATAATTTAACAGAGAGAGAGATATATATATATATTTTTTCTCCAGAAATAGAATCCAAGTGCTCTAGCTCAAATTAAAGGATTGAGAATCTTGATGATGCTGCCTCGGCTATCAATGACTTCAATATCAATTAATGCTCTATATGTCCTACATATCTTCTATTTTATTTCTCATCCATTTCATCTAAAGAGCAGGTAAAACCGCTTTTACTTTTTTTAATCTCCTTACATGCATTTATACAGTCTTCTAAGTTGAAACTTCTTTTTTTCATTAAGTTGAAGAATTTGACTGCTACAAATTTGCTCCATTATCATCTTCTTTCTATAGTTGTATGGGCGTGAAATTGAAATAGAAAACCAAATATCTGCTGCTTGGATTACAATTATACATATGAAATCTCACTCTGATTTTGAATATTATGAAAAGTCCAACTAATTACACTATGAGATGCATCTGTTAACAATTTTATTTAAAATAACATGAGCATAATTAAGATCCATTTCTGATTCAAATTAACTCATGTTGAGAACTCAAAAGTTTGTTCATGTCGGATGTGTCAGCTGCTCTGAAATCGAAATTAGAAATGAATATACAGAAACTCACCGCTGTGATGAAGATATGAGTAAAAAGAGATGAAGAAAGTGGTCGTAGTGGGAATCATTTGATCCATCTTTTAGAAAAGAAAATGGGGGATAATTTGCNCACTTAGTGGGATAACCAAGGTTTAGAAAACTGGATCAGATCGATCGGTTAGACCGTGAACTTGTCACATGACAAGTCTGGTTATGGTTATAGGACACACCAAAATTTTACTTTCATCTATGTGCGCCTGACATTTATTTGTATTAATCCATAAATCTATATCTATGCTGCAGATAGATATTTGTAATTTGGGATCATTAATGTATAATAAATTTTATCCTAGTCGGAAAGAACTCATTGAAGAGTTATTGAATGTTGTTGAGAAATTTGTGCTCACAACTGCATATTAAATCAAGCATACATATTACTTGAAGAAAGCAAGTTAAAACTTTACACAAAGAATTTAAACCAAATTACTAATATTTGACTGCACATGGCGAGCAAGAACCAAAAGTTCAATACGATCAAGTTGGTGCCTCGACAAGTTATGGCTCTCCAATAGAGGAATTTGATCCTGGCATATACGAAAAAATGATTCATGATGCTCACAGAGTTCATTTTATTCACAATGTTCCACACGAAAGTGAAACATCACAATCTCATATTCATGTTGGCAAGTAATTATCACGTTGTACAATTTACCCTATGTTATGTGCAAGCCCGTGTCATTCTTGTTTCTGACCTTAATCATATCAGGTCCACATAGCTCAAAGGGAAAAAAAATTAATGTCTACTTATAACCTCTGATTGACGAGTTTCAAACATTGTGGAAGACAAGTGTGCTTACTCATGACATCACTACGAAACAGAATTTTCAACTAAGAGTTGCTCTTATGTCAATCAGTGATTTCCCATCCTATCTGATGCTATTTTGTTAAAACATAATTGAGAATTTGGCTTGTCCTTACTTCAAGGATATGTCGAAGGCATTTACTCTAAAACATGGAAGGAAAAAAATTTGGTTTGACTGCCACCAAAGAATTCTAGGTTGCAATCAACCATTTAGAANGATAATCGGACTAGAATTATTACAGTTGATCAGCGAAGTATCAAAGATCACCGAGAGACCAGAGTTAGATTCAACTCATTTTTCTGATTTTGGTGTCACACACAACTTGACTAAGAGAAATATATTTTGGGATCTTCTATACCAGAAGACTAATATGATTCTACATAATCTTGATGTTATGCATATTGACAAAAAAAAAATTAATAACTTCTTTAATATTGTGATTGATATGAAGAGTAGAACAAAAGATAATGTGAAAGCTAGTTGGATCTGAAAGAGTGTTGCAAGAGGAGATCTTAGAACTTCAAGAGACAAATATAGGTAAATTAATAAAGCTTAAAGCTACATACTATTGTACACTAGCTCAGTGGAAAACAATAGTTGAGTGGGTGGATTCTTTGAAGTTTAGAACAATAGTTGAGTGGGTGAATTCTTTGAAGTTTCCTAGCGGATGTATCTCAAATTTGAGTTGTTGTATTGACTTGGGAACATAAAAGGTATTACACATGAAGATTCATAATTGCATACAGAAAGATGTATCTTTTCGAGAGGTATGTCTTTTCGATGTATTGTGAGTTACTTTTATTTCATACTAAACTACCATCATATTCAATAAATAACTTTATGTAGCTAATTTTTAAATAAAAAAAAACTATTAAGAATAAAGTAGATCAAGGGGGATTGATATATGAAGCATACTTTCTATAGAAGACAATTATTTTCTATTTTTTTATATTGACCAAGGACATCAAATAGGTCATACTATGAGTGACATGCATTCACTGCTAGAATTATCTATATTTCAAATATCAATGGAGTCATCACAAAGGCATGGTACACTGTATATAAGTGATAAAGAGATTCGAACAGCTATATTGTATATTTTATTTATTGAATTTTGCTTACATGTTAGTTGATTATTTTGAAATTTTTTATTTTAAAAAATTGACCCCTCCGGTTAAAATCTTCGATCAACACGACCATCATCTGAGATTCGAACGTTTAAAACTTTATGTTTGAAGGGGGGACATTTAGTTTTGTTAGTTTGAGTTTTTCAAAGTCTAAGTCATCTCGACTCTTATCCTTATATATAAAAGGATCAAATTTGGTGATATGGATTTATAAACTTATTTTAGATTTGGATGTTTATTTTAAAACTTGTCAACTCCAGTCCTTGTCAGAAGGATGATCAAGTTAGTGGGGTGAGTTGGATTTGTAAATTCCTATTTTAGATTTGAACGTTTGTTTTTAAACTGCTTCATCAGCTCCAGTCTTTGCTAAGAGGAGGATTAAACTAGTGGGGTGAGACTTAAAACCCTGCACTATAGATAAAAAGGCCCGATCAGCCCGTGCGAGCTCAAGGTTTGCTCGTGTTTAGCTCGTTCGACATTGGCTCGTGTTCGAAATGGTTTGTGAATGGTGTGTTCGTGCTCGACTCGAATAACATTTTACAGCTCGACTCAAGTTCGACTCGAAAATGGAGGAAATGAGTCGGAAGAGGAAGAAGAAGATGACTCGGAACTCGGAAGAAGAAAATGAAGAGGAAGTGGAAGACAAACAACAAACCCTAAGCTCTCGCCGTCGAAACCCTTAGGCGATTTTGAGAGGAGTGAGGTCGTCGTCGTTGAACGTCTTTCGCAATTTTGAGAGGAAGGAAAAGAGTCGCCGATTCGCCCAACTTCTTTCGCGATTTTGGGATTTTGGAAGAGGGAGAAACAGCCGAACCCTCGCGATTTTGAGAGGAAGGAGAAGGCGGAATTCGGTAGAGGGAGAAACNTATATATATATATATATATATATATATATATATATATGTACGTCAAAGTGATTGTGATGATGGGGATACATATTGTCATCTCATGTAACCATATAAAACCATGAAATATGATTCTTTTTTTCATGACATGCGTATGTTGATAAAAATAAAAAAATTTCTAATTATAAATCCTTTTAATTAAATATGACATAATTAATGTAATAAAAATATAACAAATGTAGTCTAAAAAAATGGAATTAACCCCAATTGTTGCATCTCTAATAAATCTATCATCATAAGTTGTATGTTCAAAAATTTTCGCTATATATGTATCTAAATCTTCAACTTCAGGTACTTCATTTATAGTATCGAGACATTCATTTGCGTATACATATAAAATTTAACAAATATGATCATTTTCTTATTTTGATGATCAATTTAAATATATTTAAAGCTTACTGATTGGTTGCATACTCTGTTCTTCATAATAAAGTTTAGAAAAATATTCATCATCAACTATCCGAAGGTCTACAACCTCAATACTTATAAAGTTAACGTTTTTTTAGTTTGGTACCTATAAAATAAAAATATATATATTTTAGATTATGATTGTCATTATAGCTAAATATAATTTTTCATTTTAAACCTTATGTATGTATGCATGCATGCATGCATGTATGTAGACACACACACACTATAGGAAAGGTTTATTTCAGGGTCTAACGCAAAATGTGTCAAACACGAATGTTATTCAGGATAGAAAATCACCGATCTGATTTGCATCAACTTTACGTCTACTTTATCGATGCAATTCGTTGACAAAAATGTCGAACATAATTAGTGAAGTTGCAGTGACATTAGCGTCGAACGTGTGTTAAATTGTTTGACACAAAACCTCACTTAAAAGAGTCGAACAATATCGGATGTTAATCCAAGAAACTCTGAGGTTAATAGCCAAGATTCTTGAGTGTGTGGTCTCTTAACAATGTCGAACAAGGATCCGATGCAAATATGTTAATAATCTGACGCAAATGTCCTAATATCCCGAACACGTGTGACAAAACTCTCATTTCTTCTCTTTTCCTATCACGAACAATCACTCCAGCGCCCCGACAATTCCTCCATCACCGAGCTCTTCCGACGATCAAGGGTGGCGTTCACCTGTGAAACTCCGACGAAACATTCCTTCTCCAAATTCAGGTAAATCTTACGCATTTATATACATACCACTGAATTCCTATGTATTTACATCTCTAACATCAAAACTTTAGTTTTCACATATATGTCACCTTCCCGATCGATGCATAAAATGGTGTATTTCACTTGTTTAGGGCTTAGGGTAGTGTTATATTTGAGGTGATACTAAAATTTTAGTTATTATAAATGTAGAAAAGTAAAGTTTAGTGTGCTAAGTTCTTACATACATAGTAATTATGTGGTATGTATAGAAATGTCTCTTACTTTTATGTATTGTGTTTTGTGTCTGATTATGAAATTTTTGGCGTGAGATAAGCAAGTAGATAAGAACTGTTTGCTATGTATATACATGCCTCTTAATTTTATATATTTTGGGTACTAAAATTTTTAAAAGGAGTGACACTTTTAGATTTCTCGAGTCAATTGTTGAAAGTGATGGTGATGNTAATCCAAGAAACTCTGACGTTAATGGCCAAAATTCTTGCGTGTGTGGTCTCTTAACAGTGTCGAACAAGGAACAAACGCAAATGTCCTAATATCCTGAACCCATGTGACAAAACCCTCATTTCTTTTCTTTTCCTCTCACGACCAATCACTCTAGCGCCTCGACGATTCAACCAGCACCGAGCTCTTCTGACGATCAGGGGTGGCGTTCACCAGTGAAACTCCGACGAAACATTCGTTCTCCAAATTCAGGTAAATCTTATGCATTTATATACATACCACTTAATTCCTATGTATTTACATCTCTAACATCTAAACTTTAATAGATAAGAACTGTTTGCTATGTACATACATGCCTCTTAATTTTATATATTTTGGGAACTAAAATTTTTAAAAGGAGCGACCCTTTTAGATTTCTCGAGTCAATTGTTGAAAGTGATGGTGATATAGATAATAATGTAATTAATAGAATTCAAGTTGGTTGGTTGAAGTGGAGGAATGCATTGGGCATATTATGTGATAGAAAAGTAGATAGTTTAGTCATATTAAACGTCCACCATTTGATGGACATAAAAGACTTGCGCTTATTATATAAAAAATTATCTTAATTTATTATATTTAAATTAAAATATGACTCTCAGTAGGACACAATGGAGAAAAAATATTCATGTAACTGACCCNAATGCATTGGGCATATTATGTGATAGAAAAGTAGATAGTTTAGTCATATTAAACGTCCACCATTTGATGGACTTTAAAGACTTGCGCTTATTGTATAAAAAATGATCTTAATTAATTATATTTAAATTAAAATATGACTCTCAGTAGGACACAATGGAGAAAAAAGAATCATGTAGCTGATCGCACTTAGTGGGATAACCAAGGTTTAGAAAACTAGATCAGATCGATCGGTTAGATCGTGAACTTATCACATGACAAGTCTGGTTATGGTTATAGGTTGCACCAAAATTTTACTTTCATCTATGTGCGCCTGACATCTATTTGTACTAATCCATAAATCTATATCTATGTTGTAGATATATATTCGTAATTTGAGATCACGAATGTATAATAAATTTTATCTTAGTCGGAAAGAACCCACTGAAGAGTTATTGAATGCTGTTGAGAAATTTGTGCTCACAACTGCACATTAAATCAAGCATACATATTACTTGAAGAAATCAAGTTAAAACTTTCTCAGAGCAAGAACCCAGAGTTCAATACAATCAGTTGGTGCCTCGACAAGTTATGGCCCTCCAATAGAGGAATTCAATCCTGGCATATACGAAAAAATGATTCATGATACTCGCAGAGTTCATTTTATTCACAATGTTCCACACGAAAGTGAAACATCATAATATCATATTCATGTTGACAAGTAATTATCACATTGTACAATTTACACTATGTTATGTGCAAGCCCGCGTCATTCTTGTTTCTGACCTTAATCATATCAGGTCCACATAGCTCAAAGGGAAAAAAAATTGATGTCTACTTATAGCCTCTGATTGAGGAGTTTCAAACATTGTGGAAAACAAGTGTGCTTACTTATGACATCACTACGAAACAGAATTTTTAACTAAGAGTTGCTCTTATGTCAATTAGTGATTTCCCAACCTATCTGATGTTATCTTGTTAAAGCATAATCGAGAATTTGGCTTGTCCTTACTTCATGGATATGTCGAAGGCATTTACTCTGAATCATGGAAGGAAAAAAAACTTGGTTCGACTGCCACCAAAGAATTCTAGGTTGTGATCAACCATTTAGAAGAAACAGAGATGCATTCTTCAAAAATAGGGTTAAAAGAACAAATCCACCCCCCAAATAATCGGACTAGAATTATTCCAAATGATCGGTGAAGTATCAAAGATCACCGAGAGACCAGAGTTAGCTTCAACTCATCTTTCTGATTTTGGTGTCACGCACAACTTGACTAAGAGGAATATATTTTGGGATCTTCTATACCAGAAGACTAATCTGATTCTACATAATCTTAATGTTATGCATATTGACAAAAAAAAAATTAATAACATCTTTAATATTGTGATTGATATCAAGAGTAGAACAAAAGATAATGTGAAAGCTAGTTGGATCTGAAAGAGTGTTGCAAGAGGAGATCTTAGAACCTCAAGAGACAAATATAGGTAAATTAATAAAGCTTAAAGCTACATACTATCGTACACTAGCTCAGTGGAGAACAATAGTTGAGTGGGTGAGTTCTTTGAAGTTTCCTTGCGGATGTATCTCAGATTTAAGTTGTTGTATTGTCTCAGGAAAAAGAAAGGTATTCAACATGAAGATTCATAACTGCATACAGAAAGATGTATCTCTTCAAGAGGTATGTCTTTTTGATGTATTGTGAGTTGCTTCTATTTCATACAAAACTACCATCATATTCAATGAAAAATAACTTTATGTTGCATGTTTTTAAATAAAAATAAAAAAAACTATTAAGAATAAAATAGATCAAGGGGGATTGATATATGAAGCATACTTGCTATAGAAGACAATTATTTTCTATTTTTTTATATTGACCAAGAACATCAAATAGGTTATACTATAAGTGACATGCATTCACAGCCAGAATTATCTATATTTCAAATATCAAGGGAGTCATCACAGATGCATGTTACACTGTATATAAGTGATAAAGAGATTTGAGTGGCTATATTGTATATTTTATTTATTGAATTTTGCTTACATGTTAGTTGGTTATTTTGAAATTTTTGATTTTAAAAAATTGACCCCTCCAATTGAAATCTTCGATCAACACAACTATCATCTGGGATTCGAACGTTTAAAACTTTATGTTTGAAGGGGGGACATTTAGTTTTGTTAGTTTAAGTTTTTCAAATTCTAAGTCATCTTGACTCCTATCCTTATATATAGAAGGATCAAACTTGGTGATATGGATTTATAAACTTATTTTAGATTTGGATGTTTATTTTAAAACTCGTCAACTCCAGTCCTTGTCAGAAGGATGATCGAACTAGTGGGGTGAGTTGGATTTGTAAATTCCTATTTTAGATTTGGACGTTTGTTTTTAAAGTCTTTGCTAAGAGGAGGATCAGACTAGTGGGGTGAGACTTAAAACCCCGCCCTATAGATAAGGAGGCCCGATCAACTCGTGGGAGCTCAGGGCCGGCTCGTGTTCAACTCGTTCGACATTGGCTCGTGTTCGAAATGGTTCGTGAATGGTGTGTTTGTGTTCGGCTCGAGTTCGGCTCAAGTTCAACTCGAAAATGGAGGAAATGAGTCGGAAGACGGAGAAGAAGATGCCTCGGAACTCAGGAGAAGAAGAGGAAAAGGAAGAGGAAGACAAACAACAAACCCTAAGCTCTCACCGTCGAAACCCTTACGCGATTTTGAGAGGAGTGAGGTCATCGTTGTCAAGCGCCTTTCGCTATTTTGACAGGAAGGAGAAGAGTCGTTGATTTGCCCAACTTCTTTCACAAGTTTGGGATTTTGGAAGAGTGAGAAACGACCGAATCCTCACGATTTTGAGAGGAAGGAGAAGGCCGAATTCGGTCGAGGGAGAAATAGCCGAACCTAAATTTATATTTTATATTATATTATATTAATTATATAACTTATATTATATAAATATATAATATTTATATAAGTAATATTTATTAATAATTAGTTATATATTATAATTTGTAGGATTTAATTTTTAAAATTTTGATAAATTTTTTATTTTAAAAAGTTTTAATTAATTATAATTTATAATATTTAATTTTATGAATGTGTATTATATATATGTGTGTATATATTTATTTATTTATTTCTTTTCGAGTCAATTCGAGCCGAACAAGTGCAAACAAATGTTTGTTGGTGTTCGACTCATTTATATTTCGAGCTTAAAAATTTGCTCATGTTCGGCTTGTTAAGCTCAACGAACGAGCCAAATACGAGGTTTTCGCGAACAACGAGCCAAATTGAAAGCCTTCCATGCAACATTCTTGAACCCAGATATTGAGCATTCAACGCGTTGGATGGAACGCATGCGGGCTTATAATTTTATTTGTTTGAGCTATTTTAGTTGTAGCATTTGATGTCTTAGGACTTTTCCATAATTTATAGCACGTATTAAATCCAATAGCTTCAAGGAGTGCATTTGAAAGTTGGTGTGAATGATTGCATACAAATTTTCATTTTAAGTATTTTAACGTGGTGGATTTGAAATATTAATTCTTCATTTTTAACATTTAAAAAAGCATTTGTGTCTTGAATGTAGGCCCAATCTATGATATGTATTTAAGTTTAGCTCAGCCCCTAATTTATAGAACTTGATATTCAATTTAAATTTTGCCTTCTAATTTATGCCATTCCATATTTAAGTAAGGTTACATACCCTAATTTATAGAATTCAGCATTTAATTTAAATTTAGCCCTCTTAATTTGTGATGTTTCATATTTTTGTTTAAGAACATTTGAAAATCCAAGATGACCAGAAATTTTGCAGCCTTCTGGCATCGTACTATGTTAGGGGGCTACATCGGGATTTGCCTACCCAGCTATCTATCTTCTAATTCACGCGAAATATTTGCGTACATAAGATGTACGCAGCGCTGCGTACATCAGGGGTTATTTTGGAGGTACAATGAGATTATATCTGGATTATTTTGGGGGTACAATGAGATTACATTTGTGTCTTCACTTTTCTTGCATTTTCGATGGGAAAACAACTTCTAATCCACCGTTCTACAGCATGCATGTGGGTCTTCACCATGTCTTAATTGCATTTTTTTTTTCTCTGCAATAGTTGAGGAGATATTTGCAATGGCTAGATCATAGCGAGCATTCGAACCATAGAGGAGCCAATTGGGCTTTACGGCAGAGGAGATGGCGCGATTGAGAAAAGCCTGGGCAGAGCAGGAGAAGCTCCTGGCTAGGGCTCAATGCAAGGAGATCGCGACAAGAAATTGATCGCAGCAAAATGGAAGAGAGACGCGGAAGGGAGGCCAGCGTCAGGTCACGCAGAGGGAATCGATGGCGACGGCTGTGTGCGAGGCTTAGGGTAGATCAAAGGAAGAGGGAGTTTCGTCCCTGTGTATGCAATTGCAAAATGGCGTACTTGAAGAAGTACTTCAATTGCAATATCCAGGTGATTCTACACACTTCGTTTACTTCTTCAATTGTGCGATTTTATTTTGAATTGACGAACACACACACTTACACCTTAAGTTATCACCAAAGTCAAACATTTAATATGTAAAATTTGATCTATTTGTTCTAAGATGCCTAGCTACTCAGGTTTGTTACCTTCGATATCTTATCAGAGCAATGAATAAAGTCCGTTGGGTTGTGATTATGAAGAATAAATCTAAAAAAACTATTCAGATTCAAAATATTATTGAACTCATTCATCAAGAGGATTGTATGTCAGATTTTCGCTTCGAAGTCGATATAAATGATGAAATGCTTGCTCTAGAAGATACCATGCGAATTTATGAAAGGTTTCTAATGATATGAATGACAATGATGATGAGACTAAAGAAGAAATTTTAAGTTCATCGTTAAAGATGAGTTCGTCTAATGAAAATTAATAACAATTGTCTATGAGTTGTTGAGTGGTTACTTTTTTGTTTTGTTGTTTTAAAAGTAGTTGTTGACATATGTTTTACTTTGATTTCGCACCTTTTTTTTTTTCACTTTTGCTACTTATTTCTTACTTCTCCGGCTAATTTTTTTTTATGAGTATTTATCGCTTGTTTATTGTTTTGCACATTTCTGTGTTTACTTTTGTATACTGCTCATGTTTATTTTTGCTATCAGTCCTTAATTTATTAATGTTTTTTGTCTTGTTACAGATGACCACATCTGGTGCAAGTGGTCAACTAACTGAAAGACTCCGTGTTCTAGGTAGGATGTCAATTCAGGTCAAAGGGCCAGGCTCGGGTCCAACCCAAACATGACCCGACCTGAATCAGGTCAATCCGAACGCGGCTTAAATAATAAAAATGTTGAAAAAATCAAGCTTACTGCAGCCACACCACACCTCCTCCCCCACCAGTGGCAGCCCCGCCTTCTATAGCCACGCCTACTTTTGCTCCACCTCGGATGAGTCTGGCTCCTCGACTCCAACCCCCGTAAGGGTACTTATACTATCGGAGGGGGACTCATAAGTTAACTTTAGCATTAGATTATGTTCACTGTTCATTTTATATTTTTTTATATTAATAATTTTTCTTATGCAGATTCAGTCTCCACAAGCTGCCCGTGACATGCATCGTGGAGATCATCCAGAAGAGATACGTTCATTTGTATCTCTCTTTGAAGCAATTTTCGCTGCCACTCGAGACATGTTGTTCCAGGAGTTCAAGATAGAATCATCTAATTTGAATCATAATTATAAATCTTATTTATTTTGTTGTAGCAGCAAACATGGATTTCTTTTACGTTGCAGAGGCCCTTCACCTGGTTGTCAGAGCACCACCACTTGATCAGTCGAATTTCAAAAATTCGTTTCAGGCATGGAAATATGTTCACCACAACCCGCCGAAAGGGGAAGCGGTTCGCCTGGATCGGTGAGGAACTTTGGGCTCAATTGACTGCAGTCTGGGCCTCTCCCAATTATGAGAGGAACATGTAGGTGAACCGGGCGCTAAGGAGGCTAGAGTAGTTGTGCTCCATATTAGAGGATTGATCTCTCATACAGAGCACTACATGAGCCTGGTAAGATTCTTATAAATATTCAAAATTTCAATGTTTGATTTAATTATGTGGTGTCAATCATTCTCTTATGCTAACCTGTCCAAGAAGTTAGAGTCATGAACCCTTTAATGCAGAGTTGCATGTTCGAACCGATTGGCACCTGGGGACTGATCCTGATTGTATATGACAGTACTACGAAGTATGTGATTAGATTCTCAATTTTCCTTACTTATATTTCTTATTTTACAACGGGGCCAAAAACTTGACTTCGAAGCAAATAAGAGTGCAATTATTATATTTAGATAATGGGATACTACGCAAATATACATGTTGTTATTAAGTAATAAAAGACTTTTTTAATTAAGCAATGAATATTGAACCCACAGAAAAAAAATTACAATCAAAAAATTTTTTAAGTCAGAAGAAATTAGATAACAAAATCTACTTTGAAAATTATTCTTACTCAAACTATAGATATTATAATAGGAATGAAANTTTATAGGATTTAATTTTTAAAATTTTGATAAATTTTTTTATTTTAAAAAGTTTTAATTAATTATAATTTATAATATTTAATTTTCTGAATGTGTATTAGATATTGAGCATTCAACACGTTGGATGGAACGCATGCGGGGTTATAATTTTATTTGTTTGAGCTATTTTAGTTGTAGCATTTTATGTATCAAGACTTTTCCATAATTTATAGCATGTATTAAATCCAATAGCTTGAAGGAGTGCATTTAAAAGTTGGTGTGAATGATTGCATACAAATTTTCATTTTAAGTATTTTAACGTGGTGGATTTGAAATATTAGTTCTTCATTTTTTAACATTTAAAAAAGCATTGTGTGTTAAATGTAGGCCCAATTTATAATATGTATTTAAGTTAAGCTCAGCCCCTAATTTATAGAACTTGATATTCAGTTTAAGTTTTGCCTTCTAATTTATGTCATTCCATATTTAAGTAAGGTTACATACCCTAATTTATAGAATTCAGCATTTAATTTAAATTTAGCCCTTTTAATTTGTGATGTTTCATATTTAGGGTCTGTTTGGGGGCACTTTTTCTGTCTGGACTCATAACCCGCGGTCTTTATTTTTGAGGTATTTCTAGGTTATTTCGGTATTATTAAAAATAACCTGAAAATAACTTAGAAATAACTTGGTCCGCACGTAGAGCCACGTCAGGAGTCCGCACAAAAAAAATTTTCTTGTTTGGCGCAGCTGCAGCTTATTGAATAATCTACTGATAAGCTGATTAAAAATAATCTATTGATAAGCTAGGTGCGATGACTATTATAAATTTTTATTTTTTTTGGAAAAGCGAGACCGCTGCCAAAAAATCGTCACCGCACATAGATAGATGTAGCATGAAAACGCTGCTTTCTGCGTTTTCAAAATACATAAGCTGCCAAAACACAGTTAACTCAAACAATTCATTAATTTAATTTGACACCCCCCAAATTTATGCGTTCAAATATGTTAAACAAAGATAAATTTGCATTACGACATAATTATTTGATCAACTTCAAATATATTCGAACTTCGGATTTTTAATTAATCATTTGTGTTTTTCTTTATTTTTATTTTGATATCATTTTAAGTCCAAACAAACAGTTCAATTAAGAACATTTGAAAATCCAAGATCACCAGAAATTTTGCAGACTTCTGGCATCGTGGGCTATCTTTCTTCTAATTCACCAGTCTATAAGATGTATGTAGGTCTTCACTTTTCTTGTATTTTCGGTGGGAAAACAACTTCTAATCCACCGTTCTATAACATGCATGTGGGTCTTCACCTTGTCTTAATTGCATTTTTTTTTCTCTGCAATAGTCGAGGAGATATTTGCAATGGCTAGATCATAGCGAGCATTCGAACCATAGAGGAGCCAATTGGGCTTTACGGCAGAGGAGATGGCGCGATTGAGAAAAGCCTGGGCAGAGCAGGAGAAGGTCCTGGCTAGGGCTCAATGCAAGGAGATCGCGACAAGAAATTGATCGCAGCAAAAGGGAAGAGAGACGCGGTAGGGAGGCCAGCGTCAGGTCACGCAGAGGGAATCGATGGCGACGGCTGTGTGCGAGGCTTAGGGTAGATCAAAGGAAGAGGGAGTTTCGTGCCTGTGTATGCAGCGATCTCGTCGTTGCCTTCCCTGTTAGTGCCCATCACGACTGTCTGGCTAGGCTTTCGGGTAGGAGAGGGACAGACGAGCATTTCTAGCATCTACAAGGTGAAAGAGGGGATCCCATGTCTTTATATGCCGCGATTCCATCGTCATCTTCCTTGCTTGCTCTCATCGCGACTGCACTGCAAAGGATTCTGGTAGGAGAGGCTTAAAAGCAAGAGTTTTGACGATCTTCACTCGCAGCGATCTCTTCGTTTCCTCCCTGTAGCATTTCGTGAACGACAGAGAAGAAGAGGGAGAATCGTGCTACTTCTGTCGTGATAAAGAGCCCAGACAGTCGCCAACGGTTAATGGAATCAGAAGGGAGCGACTTAATTTTAATTATTCAATCTAATTAAATCAAGTTAATAACATTAATTATTTTTTTATAAATTTTTATTGTCAAAATGGCGTACTTGAAGAAGTACTTCAATTGCAATATCCAGGTGATTCTACACACTTTGTTTACTCCTTCAATTATGCGATTTTATTTTGAATTGACGAACACACACACTTACACCTTATGTTACCACCAAAGTCAAACATTTAACATGTAAAATTTGATCTATTTGTTCTAAGATGCCAAGCTACTTAGGTTTGTTACCTTCGATATCCTATCCGAGCAATGAATAAAGTCTGTTGGGTTGTGATTATGAAGAATAAATCTAAAAATACTATTCAGATTCAAAATATTATTGAGCTCATTCATCAAGAGGATTGTATGTCAGATTTCCGCATCGAAGTCGATATAAATGATGAAATGCTTGCTCTAGAAGATACCATGCGAATTTATGAAAGGTTTCTAATGATATGAATGACAATGATGATGAGACTGAAGAAGAAATTTTAAGTTCATCGTTAAAGATGAGTTCGTCTAATGAAACTTAATAACAACTGTCTATGAGTTGTTTAGTGGTTACTTTTTAGTTTTGTTGTTTTAAAAGTAGTTGTTGACATATGTTTTACTTTGATTTTGTACCATTCTTTTTTTTTACTTTTGCTACTTATTTCTTACTTCTCCGGCTAATTTTTTTTTTATGAGTATTTATCGCATGTTTATTGTTTTGCACATTTCTATGTTTACTTTGGTATACTGCTCATGTTTATTTTTGCTATCAGTCCTTAATTTATTAATGTTTTTTGTCTTGTTACATATGAGCATATATGGTGCAAGTGGTCAACTAACTGAGAGACTCCGTGTTCTAGGTAGAATGTCAATTCGCTCGGGTCCAACCCAAACATGACCCGACCCGAATCAGGTCAATCTGAATGCGGCTTAAATAATAAACATGTTGAAAAATTCAAGCTTACTGCAGCCACATCACACCTCCTCCCCCACCAGATGCAGCCTCGCCTTCTATAGCCTCGCCTACTTTTGCTCCACCTCGGATGAGTCTTGCTCCTCGACTCCAACCCCCGTAAGGGTATTTATACTGTCGGAGGGGGACTCATAAGTTAACTTTAGCATTAGATTATGTTCACTGTTTATTTTATATTTTTTGTATTACTAATTTTTCTTATGCAGATTCAGTCTCCACAAGCTGCCTGTGACATGCATCGCGGAGATCATCCAGAAGAGATACGTTCATTTGTATCTCTCTTTGAAGCAGATTTTTGCTACCACTCGAGACATATCATTCCAGGAGTTCAAGATAGAATCATCTAATTTGAATCATAATTATAAATCTTATTTATTTTGTTGTACCAGCAAACATGGATTATTTTTACGTTGCAGAGGCCCTTCACCTGGTTGTCAGAGCACCACCCCTTGATCAGTCGAATTTCAAAAATTCGTTTCAGGCATGGAAATATGTTCACCACAACCCGCCGAAAGGGGAAGCGGTTCGCCTGGATCGATGAGGAACTCTGGGCTCAATTGACTGCAGTCTGGGCCTCTCCCAATTATGAGAGGAACATGTAGGTTAACCAGGCGCTAAGGAGGCTAGAGTAGGTGTGCTCCATATTAGAGGATTGATCTCCCATACAGAGCACTACATGAGCCTGGTAAGATTCTTATAAATATTCAAAATTTCAATGTTTGATTTCATTGTGGTGTCAATCATTCTCTTATGCTAACCTGGCCAAGAAGTTAGAGTCGTGAACCCTTTAATGCAGAGTTGCATGTTCGAACTGATTGGCACCTGGAGAGTGATCCTGATTGTATATGACAGTACTACGAAGTATGTGATTAGATTCTCAATTTTCCTTATATTTCTTATTTTACAACGGAGCCAAAAACTTGACTCTGAAGCAAATAAGAGTGCAATTATTATATTTAAATAATGGGATACTACGCAAGTATGCATATTGTTATTAAGTAATAAAAGACTTTTTTAATTAAGCACTGAATATTGAACCCACAAAAAGAATTACAATCAAAATTTTTTTAAGTTAGAAGAAATTAGATAACAAAATCTACTTTGAAAATTATTCTTACTCAAACTATAAATATTATAATATGAATGAAAATTCAATTCTTTTTTGTAATTTTTTATAATTGAAAATAGAGTAAAAAACTAATTAAATTTAACTAGATATTTGTAAAATGAAGGCAATATAAATAAAATATTTTTTTTCTTATCATGAATCAGTAACAAGTATATAAATTTTGTTGTAGAAGTATTCAAATTGTGTTGTGTCAAATNTGAATCAGTAACAAGTATATAAATTTTGTTGTAGAAGTATTCAAATTGTGTTGTGTCAAATAAGAGCAATATGATTCTTTACCCTTACTAGAGATGCTATAAAGAGCATTAAAGTTTGAATTGTCTTGAATACGGGCTAGGTAAGGAAGATGCTAGCTCTCACTCTAGAGTTTCCTCTTCTCCTTCCACCTGGGGGCTAACATCTCGTCTCAAGACTTAAATCAATAAACCAAATTTAGGGTTTTAATCTGTCACTTTAAAGTCCTCGAACTCTACACCCTTCAAAGTTTATTTCTCTATTTATTTGCACTCAACCATATAAATTACATTCTCATTCATATAATCTCATCTGCTTCTTACCATTAGTTGACTGAGACAATATCATCTTGGATCTTACAAGTTCTCACAATAGATATTAACATCTTAATTTGTCAAATCAAGAAGTAAATGATATATAAGGTTTAAAATCATCACACCTTATTCCAACATTAAAGATTAATACTTTCCACAACTTCCATCCAACACTTGATTACTTATCATTTTAAGGAAAAAAGATAAAGAAAACTACTCACAATCCATGGAGAAAATACAACCACACTTAAGTTTAAAAGTAAAAACCATGTAAACACATAAGAAATTTAAATTAAAACCAAATATAGTCACAAAGATAAAAACTTATCTAAAACTCATATCCACCAAACTCTTGAAATTCCTTTGAATCTCTTCTCTTCCTTTCTCTTACAATACTCTCTATTAACACAGTACAACTCCTCCATTTCTTCTCCCTAAAAGTATCATAATTAATTTATGAGAGAGACGTGTTGGCCGCTAATTGAGACTCTTTCTTCTTCAATATAAGTCTTCTTTTATAACTTTTCAAAAGGTGTTTTTGTATCTCTTCAAAATTTATCTACATTCAATAAATCTTCCGAGAATTGTCTTCTTTCAATAGCCATTTGAATGTATTTTCGTGTTTATTAATCATAAACTACATTTTCACCAAGAGTTGCTTCAAACACCCTTCAAAAATGCGTCCAAATTCATTGAATCATCAAATAACTACCCCTGGCGCTTAAGCGCAAGTTATGTGATGCTTAAGTGTGGTCTTCTATGTTATCCTAGTGCTTAAGTGTCAATCTTAGGCGCTTAGAAGTCACAGTTCTTTTGCACGTCTTCTTCATTTTTTTCTCCAAATTTGATTTTTTTCACTTCTTTCACTATTTTTTTATCTATTTGACGGTACATGAAAGAAAAACACACAAATATCGGTCATTAAAGCGTAATATCCTAAAAAATATATATAAAAATGTGTACATAAATGTTATATATTTTAGGTGTATCAGAGACGCACAGTAGGTCACCGAGCACTTCCGACTGATGAATGTAAGTAAAAAAATTAATTTTTATAAATTTATTTCGGCTCAAGCTTTTCAAATTGATAAATAAACATTGGTTTTAAGCAGTGGCAGTAATTCTACTAATGCGTAGTTTGATTTTGAGTTATGGATGTAGGTGCCAGGAAAGAAGAAGGGGGGTCTTTGGCCTCGATGCGAAGAGCATAGCATTTGAGGCTGAGATCCACCATGCTCCTGTAAGTTCCCCGAGCTTGTCACAAACAAATCATGATTCTCTTACAAGACATATCGCTATAATAAACAAAGAGCTTCATCGATTGCATTAATAAGTGATTCAAGGTCAACATAGGGTTGAGGATATCACAACACACATGACGGAGTAGACGTATTACCAATATTGTTATTAACTAACACACTGAAGACGTAAATCCGATGTAAATAGTTTTTAGTCAGAATGTTTCGACCTAAATTCAACATAAATTATATTATCAACCCCATTTTATCTGTGAAAAAAAACAGCGAAAATCCGACAAAAATATCATTTTGCATTGGATATGGCTTATTTATTTATAAGCCCTAACGAGGCCTTTCTCTCGAGCAAATGCTAATCTACGGGTGATGTTTACAATAGAAGCTACACTGCTACGGGGAAGTAGAAATTTTTCGATCGAATCAATGCAACAACAAATTCTATGTGATCTTAAAACTGAAAAAAATAATAATATTATTTTATAATTATAATTGTCTTACAATTAGGCCTTCAAAATATAAATCAAATTCCTACAATTTCTTTCATTATCGATAAAATCTGTCGCATATACAAATTTACACTATTTTTTTTTGGGGAAATTTACATACCTAATACACAACACATGTACTAACAATTTTACATATCTCACACCTAATTTTTTAAAATTTACATATATTGCACAATGGTCTTTTAAACCTGAAAAACTGTATAAAGTGGTATAATAATACTGTTTTTGATGTGATATTAAATATTTTATATATGTGAATATGAAAATTTAGGTGCTAGATATATAAATACATAAGACTTGTTTGCTATGAATGTTAATGCCCCCTTTTGTTTATTCATATAGTGTTTCGAGAATTATCGTAAAGCCTAATTAGATGCCGAACATACGCATAGCTTTACGCTGTTTATTCCACATGATTAAGGGTGCATTTTGGACAGCTTGTACGTTTCAGGATAGGCAGCTTATCCTGAAACGAGGCCCGCAAGTCGACTGCGGGTTCAACATGCGGCCTACATTTAATTAAAAATTAAACCACGTTTTCAAATAAACGGGCAAAATGTGCAATCCAAATAGTACGGTGGCGTTTTCAAAAACACCCCCGCACTTATAAGCTGCCTCAAACGAGCCCTAAGAAAAAAAATTATAACGAATAATAATATCTGGACTTAGTGAAATACTTGGGGTCTGATATAGTTATAGAATCAAGAAGGGATGCAAAAGAATTCAGAAAAAAATATTTGATCAAGCAAAATTTTATTTAGATTTCTCACTAATTATTTTCAATGAATTTTGGAAAATTAAATTTTTTATATTGGTTATGGTACTTTTTTTGCTTTTTTTAAACAAAATATATAAATTTTTGAGCTGTTGCTCTAACTCTCAGCACTATGTTATAATATATATTGATGTGAACAAAATACAACTCTAAATCCTTATATGAACTCAAAAAAGTTGTAATGCATGCATCAATCGCATTATATCACAAATTTCTTATGATTGCTCTAAAAAGCAAATCTAATTTTAAAAAACAGTTATTTTATTTTATTTTTACACAACTAAAATATTACTATAAAGTCGTTAGTTTTAAGAAGATTTGTTGACATTAAATCAATGCTAAGTGTAAATCCATATCCAAGCAAAATATTGATTTTAATAAACTACATTTTTTTTAAAAAAATGATATATAATGCCATCATCAATGCCCCCGACAGTTATAAA
This sequence comes from Phalaenopsis hybrid cultivar, assembly GCA_002079205.1. NCBI lineage: Eukaryota > Viridiplantae > Streptophyta > Magnoliopsida > Asparagales > Orchidaceae > Phalaenopsis > Phalaenopsis hybrid cultivar. Next base: position 2,213 of record JXCR01135716.1, on the reverse strand, counting down.
TTCTTAGTTTTCATTCATTCAAATTGAGCCTTTCATCTTAATATCATGTTATTATTTCAGAATTGTGCTTCCAATGCTAGTTCTTGGTTTCACTTATCAGACTCCATTATTTTTCTCTCAGGTTGTCTATCACTGCAATAATAAATAAAACTTGTTCTGATCCACAAAATGTAAAAAAAGCTAAAAAAAGATCAACACAGAATGATCCTGCTGCGTGTGTAAAATTCAGTGGTATTAACCTTTAACCTTTAGCTCTATACAGAAAACTCACTACCATATGCTGTGATGGATGTTAAATTCAAACTGTTATCATTCTTTGGTGATTTTGTAATGTCTACACACAAAATGAGAGAGAGACACCGTGATAAATTTCAACCAAGTAGTTTTGCATGAAAATAATGTGCATGCCTATGCTGACCCGACGAGCCTCGATAGGCGTGCGCCACATGTGCGACCGCATGTTTCAGCACGCCTGTCAAAGTTCGATACATTCGAGCAGGCAAACGTAGCAGTGCACCAATCTTATTGGAATTTGATGATTAGAGAGTCAAGTTACCTTATAAGTTGTTATAGCAAGAGAGAAGAAAAATATTGTTCGAACTCCTGATCGATAGTCAGCTTCCTTGCACCCACCAACGGAGCACCTAACACAAGTTTTAAAAAAATTTAATGTTATGTTTCATACAAAGCTATTGTANAAAATATTGTTCGAACTCCTGATCGATAGTCAGCTTCCTTGCACCCACCAACGGAGCACCTAACACAAGTTTAAAAACAATTTAATGTTATGTTTCATACAAAGCTATTGTGCTTCATAGTATGCATATGAATTTATCTTAAGAAATTTGAATAAATTTATTTTTTAATTGAGAAATCCCTACCCAATCCTATTGGTCAGTTCATTGCTACAACTTTATATGCACATTACCCAGATGGTTAGGATAGAGCTAATGATAATGAGGATACTCAGGCTCGCATGCGCACTTGCAAAATATAAAAACTCAATTTCATCAACTAAATGAGCAAATTCCAATTAAAATGAGTCATTTAAATATATACCACCCATACCACCTAAATTTTATATTTTATATTTACACCACCCAAATCTTTCATATCACATCAAAAATACCACCATTCTAACTTCTAAAAAAATTAAATACACCTTTCATGCATAGGTAAAGTGGCATGTATGTAAAACTTGAAGTTTAAGTTGTTAGACGTGTAAATACATAGGAATTGAGTGGTACCATATAAATATATAAGGCTTCCTTCAAAAACATGTCTCATGATTCACACATTAATTTAATCCTTCCTTCAAAAAAGAATGAGAGCATACCTGAGAAAGCCCATATCACATCCTTATTAAGGTCGAATTTTGAGGCCGATTCATCGATCAACATTGATATGATATTGACTATTTCATGAGCTTCATTGAATTTGCATTTGACTACTTTAGCTTAACGTGGATGACAAAATTTGCTCGGAGCATGAAGCAATTAAAATATAGGAGAATTTGCATACATGGCATCCAATTCTTACATATCTCATAACTAAAGNTGGTTAGGATAGAGCTAATGATAATGAGGATACTCAGGCTCGCATGCGCACTTGCAAAATATAAAAACTCAACTTCATCAACTAAATGAGCAAATTCCAATTAAAATGAGTCATTTAAATATATACCAACTAATTCCTATCAATTAACATATCTAACACCTAAATTTTATATTTTATATTTACACCACCCAAATCTTTCATATCACATCAGAAATACCACCATTTTAACTTCTAAAAAAATTAAATACACCTTTCATGCATAGGTAAAGTGGCATGTATATATAAGGCTTGAAGTTTAAGTTGTTAGACGTGTAAATACATAGGAATTGAGTGGTACCATATAAATATATAAGGCTTCCTTCAAAAAAAAGTCTCATGATTCACACATTTATTTAATCCTTCCTTCAAAAAAGAACGAGAGCATACCTGAGAAAGCCCATATCACATCCTTATTAAGGTCGAATTTTGAGGCCGATTCATCGATCAACATTGATATGATATTGACTATTTCATGAGCTTCATTGAATTTGCATTTGACTACTTTAGCTTAATGTGGATGACAAAATTTGCTCGGAGCATGAAGCAATTAAAATGTAGGAGAATTTGCATACATGGCACCCAATTCTTACATATCTCATAACTAAACTTCCATATTT
>JXCR01135712.1:31818-81968 GCA_002079205.1 Phalaenopsis hybrid cultivar | reverse complement strand
GCTGATCATTCAGAAATATCATGATTCTGAATTTGGAAGACATTTTGGAACTGATAAAACTGTTTATAAGATTTTACAAGCTCGATTCTATTGGCCTACTGTCTTTAGAGATGTTTACAGATATAGAAAAAGTTGTGATCGATTCCAACGAGTAGGCAATATATCTAGAAGAAATGAAATGCCTCTTAATTTCATGTTAGAAGTTTAGATCTTTGATGTTTGGGGATTGGATTTCATGAGACCATTTATTTNTGAATTATTCTCCAACACCTACTATGATGGAAGAGAATTCATCTGAGAAATTTGTGGATGTTCAACCTTCTTATGAGACTCTATTGATATTAATAATAGACCCAATAATCCTTATTTGAACTATTATAACCCAGGTTGGAAGATTAATCCTAACTTTAATTGGAATAAAAATTCTTCTACAAATCAATAATGAGCAAACAACCCAGTAAACCCTTTGGGAAATTCATCCAACCAAGGAAATATTAATTATAGACCTTCTTATCCTCCATAGTGAACCCATTAGGAAAATCATCCAACCAAGGAAATGTTAACTATAGACCTTCTTATCCTCCAGACAGTAACACTCAAATTAAGGAGAAGAAGTTGTCTATGGAAGAGCTGATATTAAACATGGGTCCACAATTGTGTAACACTCAAATTAAGGAAAGAAGTTATCTATGGAAGAGCTGATATTAAACATGGGTCAACAATTAGAAATTCATCCAACCAAGGAAATGTTAACTATAGACCTTCTTATCCTTCAAGATTTAACAGTGCACTCAATTTAAGGAAAAGAAGTTGTCTATGGAAGAGCTGATACTGAACATGGGTCAACAATTGCAAAATTAAGGAAATCAATTACAAATTCTTGGAAACTAGCTACAAAATCAAAGAACTGCTATCAAGAATATTGAAAACCAATTGGGGCATATTGCTACTGCGCTTAGTAACCAAACATTAGGAACTTTTCCTAGTACTGTGGAGTTAAATCCTAAAACAAGGAAAAGAACAGATAAAAGTGATACAATTACGAAGTGGAAAAGAATTGGAAACAAGAGTGCGGAAAGAAACAAAAACTGAAAAAGAGAAAGTGGATTCAGAAAAAGAAAAGGATTATGAATACCCAAATTTAGAATATCCACTTACACCAATGAAAATTACTGTGGAAAAACCTTCACCATCATTTCCTCAAAGATTGAAACAACACAAAAAGGATAAAAAATTTTCCAAGTTTATAGAAATTCTTCGAAAATTAATGGTAAATATTCCTTTCATAGAAGCTTTAGAGCAAATGCCTAATTATGTGAAGTTTATGAAAGATATTTTGAACAAGAAAAGAAAGTTCACTGATAATGAGACTGTTGCACTTAGCGAAGAGTGTAGTGCAATTATTCAGAAAAAGCTTCTTGAAAAATTAAAAGATCCAGGTAGTTTCACTATATCGTGTGCTATCGATGAAAGATTCTATGGAAGAGCTTTATGTGATTTGGGAGTCAGCATTAATCTTATGCCTCTATCAATTTTCAAAAGAATAATATTAATGGAAGAGCTTTATGTGATTTGGGAGACAGCATTAATCTTATGCCTCTATCAATTTTCAAAAGATTAGGATTAAGACGGCATTAATCTTATGCCTCTATCAATTTTCAAAAGATTAGGATTAGGAGAAGTCTCACCTACTGAGTCAGCATTAATCTTATGCCTCTATCAATTTTCAAAAGATTAGGATTAGAAGAAGTCTCACGTACTTTTGTTATTCTTATGCCTCTATCAATTTTCAAAAGATTAGGATTAGGAGAAGTCTCACCTACTTCTGTAATTCTTCAGTTAGCGGATCGTTCAGTTACATATCCTAAGGGAGTTATAGAAGATGTGTTAGTAAGACTACAGTTAGCAGATCGTTCAGTTACATATCCTAAGGGAGTTATAGAAGATGTGTTAGTAAATATAAAATTTATCTTTCGTTACATATCCTAAGGGAGTTATAGAAGATGTGTTAGTAAAAGTTGACAAATTTATCTTTTTGTGGATTTTATTGTTTTAGATATGGAGGAAGATAAAGAAATACCTATAATTTTAGGGAGACCCTTTTTAGCTACTAGAAGAGATATGGTAGATGTTTAAAAAGGAGATTTAACTATGAGAGTTAACGATCAAGAAGTGACTTTGAACATTGCAAAATTAAATACCCTGCTGTTGAAAGAGACAATGAATGTTTTCGCATGGAAATTAGTGAACATCTATTTAACGAGCATTTTAAAGAATGTTTTGAAGAAGAAAAAATTTTGAAAACAAAGATGAAGTTATTTTGAACGAAATAGAAAATGAAGAATTTGATTATGTTCAGGAAATGCTGATAAAAATCTAGTTCCGTCAATTATAAAACCACCTGAACTTGAGTTGAAAACATTACCTAACCACTTGAAGTATGTGTTTCTGGAAAACTCATCTACATTATCAGTTATTATATCTTCAGAGTTAAATGATTTGTAAGAGCAAAGACTTTTAGACACATTAAAAAGTTATACGAAAGCTTTTGGCTGATATTAAAGGAATCAGCCCTTCGATCTGTATGCATAGAATTATACTGGATGAATAATATAAACCAAGAGTTGATCCACAAAGGAGATTTAACCCAATGATCAAAGAAGTAGTTAAAAAGGAAATTTTGAAATGGTTGGATGCTGGAATTATATATACTATTTCGGACAATGCTTGGGTAAGTTCAATTCATTGTATTCCTAAGAAAGGAGGGGTGACTGTTGGAGCATAAGAGAATAATGAATTAATACCTATAAGACAAGTTACTAGGTGGCGTATTTTCATTGATTATAGAAAATTAAACATTGTCACTAGGAAAGATCACTTCTCTTTACCATTCTTAGACCAAATATTGGATAGACTTGGTGGGCACAAATATTTTTATTTTTTAGATGGATATAAATGCTACCATCAAATTCTTATTTCTTCTGAGGATCAAGAAAAGACAACATTTACTATTCTTTTTGGAACTTTTGCTTTTCTAAGAATGCCTTTCAGATTATGTAATACACCTGCAACATTCCAGAGATGTATGATATCTATATTTAGTAAGTTAATTGATGATAGAATAGAAGTGTTTATGGATGATTTCTTTGTATTTGGAACATCATTTGACACATGCTTAAATTATCTTGAAAAAGTTTTGGAGTTATGTGAAAGCACTAATTTAGTTCTAAATTGGGAGAAATGTCAATTTATGGTTGCAGGAGGAATAGTGTTAGGGCATAAAATTTTGGAAAATGGTATGCAAGTAGACCCTACAAAAATTCAAGTTATATCTAAATTAACACCTCCTACTGATGTAAGAGGGGTTAGAAGTTTTCTTGGACATGTTGGTTTTTACAGGCATTTTATTAAATATTTTTCAAAAATTACCAAACCTCTGCCAACTGTTAGAAAAGGACAAGAAATTTGAGTTTACTAAAGACTGTTTGAACGCCTTTGAGTTATTAAAAGAAAAGCTAATCACAATCCCTATAACAGTTTCACCTAGCTGGGAGAAACCATTCAAACTGATATGCGATGCTAGTGATTATGCTATTGGAGTTGTTCTTGGATAAAAGTATGATAAGCTTTTTAAATTTATATACTATGCTAGTAAAACTCTTAACAATGCTCAAATTAACTACACTGTTACTGAAAAAGAGTTAATGGCTATAGTATATGCTTTTGACAAATTTAGATCTTATTTAATTTGGACTAAATGTGTTGTGCACACTGATCACTCTGCTATTAAATATCTGATGCAAAAGAATGATGTCAAACCACTGTTGTGCCCACTGATCACTCTGCTATTAAATATCTAATGCAAAAGAAGGATGTCAAACCAATGTGTGCATAATGATCACTCTGCTATTAAATATCTGATGCAAAAGAAGGATGCTAAACCAAGGTTGGCATACTGATCAATCTGCTATTAAATATCTAATGCAAAAGAAGGATGCTAAACCAAGGTTGATATACTTTTGATGCAAGAGTTTGATTTTGTGGTTATTGATAGAAAGGGAACTGATAATCAAATTACTGATCATTTTTCGAGATTAGAATATCATGAATTATCTGACACCTACAATGAAATTACAGACAATTTCCCTGTTTGTCAAGATTAGAAAATCATGAATTATCTGACATCGACAATGAAATTACAGACAGTTTCCTATGAACAACTCTATAAATATTAATGAGTGGAAAATACCATGGTATGCTGATATTGTTAATTATATTGTAAGTGATATCCCACCTATGCTGACATTGCAACAACAAAGAAAATTCATTCATGATGCGAAAGCATATTTTTGAGATGCAGACACTGCAACAACAAAGAAAATTCATTCATGATGCGAAAGCATATTTTTGGGATGAGCCTTATTTACTTAAAAAATGTAAGTATCTTATTATGAGAAGATGTGTACCTTATGAAGAAACTGAATTACTTATTCAGAAATGTCATGATTCTGAATTTGGAGGACATTTAAGAGCTGATAAAACTACTTATAAAATTTTACAAGTTAGATTCTATTGGTCTAATCTTTTTAGAGATGTTTACAGATACATAAAAACTTGTGATCGATGCCAACGAGTAGGCAATATATCTAGAAGAAATGAAATGCCTCTGAATTTCATGTTAGAAGTTGAGATCTTTGATGTTTGGGGATTCTATTTCATAGGACCATTTATTCCTTCATTTGGGAACTTATACATATTAGTTGCAGTAGATTACGTTTCAAAGTGGATTGAAACACAAGCTTTATCTTGTTGTGATGTTAAAAGTGTTTCAAGATTTTTAATAAAAAACATTTTCACTAGATACAGAATGTCGAGAGTGATTATCACTAACGGAGGATCCCATTTTAGGAATAAATACATTCAAAGATTGGCAGAAAAGTTTAATGTTATTCATAGAATATCTACTTTCTATCACCCTCGGACTAATGGGTTAGCTGAAGTTTCTAACAGATAGATTAAATGAATACTGAAGAAGACTGTAAACCTTAGTAGAGTAGATTGGTCTACTAGACTGGATACTGCAATATGGGCTTACAAGATTGCTTATAAAACTCCTATTGAAATGACTCCTTACAGGCTGATTTTTAGAAAGATTTGTCACTTACCAGTAGAATTGGAGCATAAAACATATTGCGCGATTAAAGAATTCAATTATAATTTAAAAGATACTGGTGAGAAGAGATTGTTACAAATGAATGAATATGAAGAATTAAGAAATGAATCTTATGATAACAACAAAATTTATAAGGAGAAACTAAAGTTATGACATGATCGAAAGATTAACCAAAAGAACTTTGAACCAAGACAAGAAGTTTTGCTTTACAATATAGGGCTGAAGTTATTCCCTGGGAAATTGAAGTCCCATTGGTTAGGACCCTTTACTGTGACTCAATTTTATACTTACGGAGCTGTTGAAATTGAAGATCAAAAGATAAGGGAAGATTTAAAGTAAATGGACATAGATTAAAGCCATATTTTGAGGGTAAAAGACCAAATTTTAAAGAGGTCTTAATGTTCAGTCAACCTGAATAATATCTGAATAGGTCAGACTGACGATGTTAAACCAAGCGCTTTATGGGAGATAACCCATAGTTATCCTTATTTTATTACGATTATAGTGTTTTTGTTTGAAATTATCATTAGTTTGTGGTAATATTGAACTCCACTACTCATATTTACCTTTGAATTATCATAAAAATTGGATCCATAGAGAAACTTGGAATGCATTTGGACCAATGCGAAACAGTGAAATTTTTGCCTTGGGCGCCGACAATGGGTTTTTCTGGAGAGCCCAGACAATTAATTCTAAAGGCTCGCCGACGGCGCCATCGAATCCGTCGATGGTGAGAATGGCGGAATGATGGTTTCCGGAGTTTGAAATGATGATTTTTGGCGGTTTTAAGCGAGATTTACTTCCTATAAAACTTCCAAATTTGATTCTTAAATTTGTATTACCCAAAAAAAAAGTGAAACTCCACCAAATTCATCCCTATGGCTTCCAATTCCACTAAAAACCTTATATTGTGAGTTTTGAACTAGAGAAAGTTCATTAGTTCCAAGGCACAATGAATCTTCAATAAAGTGCTGACAAAAAGGAGATTAATCAAAGAAAGAGAATTCGTGAATCGAGGATCGAACAATCCTTCGACAGTAATTGAAGAGATGATTGTGTGAGGACAATGGGAAGTGTTGTGTTACACTACAACCGCTGTAATCGTTCTTGTGGTGAAGGAGTTTTATGCTAATTTGCATGGAATCAACCAGGGAGTCGTCTAATGAAATCTATAAATATTTGACGGACGAGACTGAAGACTAGGAAATGAGAGAAAATGATATGTTAGTTTCTCTGCTACACTTATAAACCCCATTTCTAAACATTGACACTTCTTCATTTCTGCAAAACTATTACCGACGATGAGGATCAGTAAAGTTACTAAAGAGAGTGCTATTCTGAATTATTGTATTAAAATGGAACTGTCGATTGATATTGGATTGATAATTGCTAAGTCGGTTTTGGGCCTGATTGTTCATGGATCAACTTATGGGCTTGAACATCCTTCAACAATCTTCTTACTCTGTAGTCAGTTCCAAGTATCTTATGAGAATTGAGAAAGGTACTTCTACCTTGGAAGCCTTTGGAACCAACCTGAAGTTCCCAACCAATGAAGATGAGAATAATATGACTATTATTCTGGATCAATTGTCTCAGAATTCACTTCCTATTCAACCTTTAGTTCTGGACAAGACACTAGTGATGCTTTGTAGAATCAAGAAACTGGAGAAAGAGGTACAAAATGTTATGAATTCAATTAATAATATCTCTAATTTTTTTTTATCATCTAGACTTGAGGATGAAAGAGAATTTTGATCACTCTGGACATATCAAAGGAAGTTTGATACAATTGATGAGAAAGATGGGATTGATAGAAGAGGACTCTACTGAAGAATTCCCATACCAACCCTTCTATAAACTCTTTGTTCATGTTCAATCGATGGGCGATATCAACAGAGAAACAAGCACTGAATCAGAGGAGTAGTAGATTTACTTTACTACTTATATGTCTATATGTGTGATTTGATTTGAACTTATGTGTTTAATTCGCTTTCAAATTTTGCTTTTAGATCTCAGTATAGCTGAGAATGAGCATAGAATGTTTGTTTTCAGCATTTAGAGTGTTGTAGCTTGGATTGCGATGCTGAATTGATGTATTAAGGTTAAGAAAATACCAAACTTATGTGTGTCGTGTAACATGTATTGTAACCCTTGGATTTTATATATAATTGTGATGGTTTGTGTTGTGAATGTTTTTTAAGTACATAATTTAATCACTTAAAATTTATGTCTAAAATGATTAAACGGATGTCGACGAGGCTTGAAATTGATCAAAATCACAAAAATTTGGAAATTGAACCAATTTTGAAAATCTCGCCGACGGCGCCATCAACGCCGCCGATGGCAGATTTTTTCCAAGACTTAGGCTATTTAATTCAATAGAGCTCGCCGACGACTCTGAAGATCATGCCGACGACTAGATACAAAAAAAATACTTTTAACCGCGATTTTGACCAGTCAACCGCCACTATTCATCATCCACTTCCTCCTAAAAAATGAAATTTTCGATCTAGGGTTTGAAGATCTTGGATTTGGGGAAATTTCAAGGCTTTTAGACACCCGATTTCATCATCTCTTGGTAAAAGCTTCACTCCAACCTAAATATATTTGATTTTCACCTTGAATTTCTTCCACATTAATAAAATCCGAAAAAGATTGAGAATGTGGAGAAAACATTTGGAAGAAATTCATGGAACTTAGTTTTGAACTCTTAGAAGCCATTATTTGCATATTTGAAGTATATTTTGGAATTTTTCTATAATTTTGATTAAATTGAAATGGCTCCGTGACAAAAGAGGAGACTTGAGTTTGACGAGTCTCGCTTCATCAATGCAAAGGCTCAGTCTAGATTTACTTCAGTATTTCAAGGGAAGAAATGTATTCAAGATCGTGTTTTTAAGAGTCCGAGAGGAGAAGTTGAACGAGTCATTACCAAATGGAGGTGGGAAAATTTTTGTTATACCACCAATAAGGCTGTTGTGAATATTCTTAAAGAATTTTATGTCAATGCGTTCTATTCTGAGGACAACACCGTTCGAGTAAAAGAGCTTCCTGTCGAGTTTAGTGCCGCCCGCATTAACACATTTTATGAAGTCCCAGACTCCTACATCTGCAATTATGAAACCTTCAATATAATGGAAGGCCTGTTGAACGATGTCATTAACTTTCTCACTAATGGGAAAGGACATAGAAGATAAAGCAGCTAGAACAGGTAAATTTTTCTGCTTCCATGTTAAATGCCACATCTAAAGCGTGGCACTATTTTATTTCCTCTACTTTGTTACCAACCTATCACCATAGTGAGGTAACAAGAGATAGAGCTATTCCGATNAGCCCTCAGGCGAGGGGAACGTGGGAGCGCCGAAGTGAGAGCCGGTATCCTCCCAGCCTAGCCGCAGATTCAGTAACCAAGCAGAGGATTAGTCAATGATCTTTATGCCTGGTCCAAAAGGTAAAGAATAAGTATGCTCCTATTTGACATAATATAATTTGAGCTGATTCATTTTATCCATTCACTTAAATTTCTTGAAAAGGAGAAGGATACTTTCTTATATATTGAACTTCACATTAGAAACTTTATTAGTAGAATTAGTTGATTCAGAGTTTATTAAAATTACATTTTTATTTTAATTGCCTATTAGTGATAAATAGGCAATTTGAACTATGTTGTTGTAATTAAGTATTGATTTTATAAATATTAACTTCGTAACCTCTAATATTAATCTTTATGGGATCGATATCCAGGACTATATTAGAGCCCTGTATTACTTGAGAAATACATATACTTTCGTTGATAAGTGTGACTTTGCAATTATTGAATATTTTATACACATCGTTATCAAATCTATAACTGTTGTCAAGTTTTTTTTGGCACCGTTGCCAGGGTATTAAATCTTCTAGCAGTAGTATCTAATTCTTGTATTTATGAGCATATATAAAATCACTGTCAAGTTTTTGACGCCGTTGCCGGGGATTTAAATCTTCTAGCAGTAGTATCAAATTCTTGTATTTTTAGCATATATAATGTCACTGTCAGTTTTCTTCTTTCTCCTTGCAATATAAAGTAATCAAGTGGTGGTTTTGATTTAATTAGAATTTCTTATATTCTAAAAATTTATGATGATATTTTTGTCCGTTCTTCATTTACTTTACAAATTGGCAACTTGTGTTGTTAAAATTTATTGAGAAACTTATAGACCTGAGAGGGCTAAGATTTCCTTAATTAATGAGTATTGCATTTCACTTTGGAAAGATTCATGGTGATTGTCCGGAGGGAAATGCAAATAGATTGGGAGATAAAATTTGAAGTGTGTAGAATTGATGTTTCTAGGATGACATACTAGATTTTTTTTATCAATTTGGTCTAGAGATTGGAATTAAGGGTCATTGGTAGGTTCTATAGAGAGAGCATAGTAGGTAATCTATGAGTGAGAGACTAGAACCTANGATGATGAAGAATGGGTTTACCCTATGAAACCCATTAGTAAAGCTAATTTAAGGACATATGAATCTCATGAAGCATGGAGATCTGGGAGTAGGAATAAAGAACCTTCTACTAGTAGAGATATCCACTCTACTAGTTATGACCTTCCTTTCTCTAGTTCCCCTACCCTTCACGATTTACTGAATGAGTTAACCTTACAATGGTAAAGTATAGAGAAAATAAATGAAAGAATTGAGGGATTAAAGTGTAGACATGATTATGATAGTGAGTACCTACAGAGGTATTCTGACTTCGAGATACTGACTGCGAAGCTCAGACCCAACACTACAGAGGTGAGCCTGATGTTAATTTTCCTGAATGCCCCTGTTATACTCAGTATCAGCCCAATCCACCTGCTGACCAAAGAGACGAGGATATAGTATGGGATTTTGATATATATGATAGTGACTAATATACTTTTGTTTTGTGCCTTTGTAATAAAGATAGATGTTTGTTTGTATGTACTTTCATTTTATTGTCTATTTTATTTTATGTTTGCATAAATGTTTAGCGTTGTAGTTTGAAATGTGGATGTGTAGTTATAATAGACTTTGACTAGTACTTTGTAAATTTGTATTGTGATGTTTTAGTGAAATATTGTGTTTGTATAATGTTTAATTTTGTACTTATTTCAAAATTTCATTACCTAACAACTTCTCTAATGATTTATATGTATAGAAAGCTCGTACTATTACAGACTAGTTGAAGTAAAATTTTAAGAAGGAACTGCAAAAATTCTAGAATGATGAAAATGCCTAAAGTACTGAGGTATGATTTGTATTTAAAATCTTTCTTTCCACCTATATCATTCCATATTGAAAAATTTAAGTTTGGGGGAGAGAAGAAAAATATTAACTATTATATGTTTNAATATTACAGACCAGTTAAAGTAAAAATTTTGAGAAGGAACTGCAAAAATTTCAGAAAGATGAAAATGCCTAGAGTACTGAGGTATGATTTATATTTAGAATTTTTCTTTCCACTTATATCATTCCATATTGAAAAATTTAAATTTGGGGGAGGGAAGAAAAAGATTAACTATTATATGTTCTCAATTTAAATATTTTTAAAAATTATTAAAATGACTTTTGTAGTGAATTTAATTCAGATAACTATATTTTGTAGATATTTAGATATTATGGTAGATTTAAAGGAATATTTTTGTAAGAAAAATTAATTTTATAGATTAAGATATTTAGTATAAGAGAATAAGACTATAGTTAACTATTTAAAGTAAAGAAAACTATATTTTGAAATATTAAAAATCTTAGAAATTCATTTGAGAAGAAAAGATTTGGGCTCAATGATGTAAAAGCTATGAAATACTTATAAGGTAAAATAATGCTTTGAGTTTCAAATTTAAGGAAAGAAAAGTAATGTCCNGGAATATTTTTGTAAGGAAAATTAATTTTGTAGATTAAGATATTTAGTATAAGTGAATAAGACTATAGTTAAACTATTAAAGTAAAGAAAATTATATTTTGAAATATTAAGAATCTTAGAAATTCATTTGAGAAGAAAATATTGGGGCTCAATGTTATAAAAGTTATGAAATTGTTATAAGGCAAAGGAATGCTTTGAGTTTCAAATTTAGGGAAAGAAAAGTGAATTTCAAAATTATTAAAGGCTATCTAGATATAGTAATCTTCACTTAAAAAAGAAAAAGAAAGGATTGACAATAATCCCTGAAAGAAAAGTAAAATATATATGATTGAAAGCAATCCAAATGAAAAAGAAAAAAATATATATAAGTGAGGAGAAGTTTGAGGAGATGGCTAATCAAAAATTCGCTTCACTTGGACCTACATAATGGGAAAACCTAAATACATTCCTGAACTTATATTTATGGAATAATATCTTTACTAGTAGTGTTCTCATGAAGTTCCTTACATTTGAATATTCTAAGTGACTTAATATTGCAACATATAGTCATTCTTGAAATGAATAGAAGAGTATTTGAATATTCTAAGTGACTTGATATTACAACATATAGTCATTCTTGAAATGAATAGAAAACTAGAACTCTTAAACTTGATGACTAGATAGACTTGTACCTGCAGAGTTAATTACTTGAAATTTTTCTGAAAATCTTACTATGGTATTTACTTAAATGACACTTATAGTATTTCTGAATTAAAACTTAACCACAGTAGATCATAACTTTTATGTAGTACTAAAATTACTTGAGGACAAGTAATAGTTAAGTTTGAGGGATTTTGACCAAAGAAATAGATTTTCATACCTATTTTATACTGTTTTTAATGATATTGCACTTTAAAGAAAGATATTTTTTATGGATTTTCATACCTCTTTTATACTGTTTTTAATGATATTGCACTTTAAAGAAAGGTATTTTTGTTGTTTTCATACCTATTTTACACTGATTTTGATGATATTGCACTTTAAAAAAATGTATTTTTGATATTTTGTTGCAGGTATGTTGTATTATGGTCATTGGAGCAAAAATATGCAAAAAGGAGCGAATTTGGAGCAAAAATGACTAAAATATGAAGATTTGATCTTGGGCGCCGACGTCGCCATCAACACCGTAGACAGCGGGTTTTTCCCGAGAGTCCATAATTAAATATTCTAGAAGGCGGCCAAAGGCACCATCAAGTATGCCGATGGCGAGAACGACAGTTCTCTCAATAGATGCATTGAATGTGGACGATTTTTTGAAGGGACGCTTAGGCAACTCTTTAAAACTCTTCTACAACTTTAAGAGAAACATTTTGGAGGCCAAAAAAGGGGAGAGTCCAGAGAGTCCAGCGAGTGTAATTTAGGGTTAGGTATTGTGAGGACTTCTTTTAGAGATTGTAAGAGTGGAAGGAAAGTGAGAAATTTCTTCCTCCTTGCTGCTTCGAAGGAGAATTCTGTGTGCTGTAAAGAAAGGAAGAGATTCAGAGGAACTTCGAGGAGTTACTTGGGGAGGAATTCGAGATAAGTTGTATTTACTTATTGTAGTTTGTATAACTTTGCTTTTATATATAAAATTCAAGTTTTGTCGTATCTTCTCCATGAGTTATGAGTTGTTTTCTCTGTCTTTCTCCTTATCTTAAAAANTGAAGTTCCTCAATGTGTTTCCTTTTGATTTCAATCAGAGTTTCCAAATCTTGAAATAGTTTGCACGCCTTGACAGATTCTATATTAGTTATTTCATCAACAGTTTTCAAATCTCCATTTTTTTGCAGATGTTCCCCAATAGGGCCACCTGAATAATAGTCATCAGCCCGAGCCACCCATCCATATATTCCTAAAGCAGTATTCCTTTTTTCAACCCAATTTGTCATACCAAACTTATCGACATAAAAGTAGTTCTCAAAATCCATTGCATCCCTATATCCACTCCAGTCTTTGTTGAAGTGCACAATAATATTTCCCGTATGGCCATTGAAATTCCATAAATAGTGAACTTTTAGAAGATTGAATTTAGAGAGAAGCTCCTTAAGCCTATTTTCAACTTCACCAACATAAATTCCGTTTTTGAATTCCATTGGAACATTTACAACGATACCCATCCAGGGCCAGACAAAGCGCAAATCCTGTTTAGCTTTAGGATGCTCGCTTTTGGTATAGATAAGTTGTGATGGACTTGAAGGATCACCGAAATCATTCTTCAGGAATTTTACTATGGCTTGGTGGCTTGCCCTCACCTTTGCGTTCAAGTTAGTAGCAGCAATAGATGTAGCATGCTGAACAAGATCCTTATATTTATAATTTTGTGTCTTCTTTTTCCGACAAAAAGGGCATCTGTAAATGTTCTCCGAGACTTTTACTTTAAGCTCTTCTGACTTTAGTTGCAAGTAGAAGTTGCCCTCATAAACAACTTTCTCGGATTCACAAAATTCAATAATTTCACTGAAGCTGTAATCCATCAATGGAAGATAACTGCAGAAAGAAACAGAAAAGTTAACATGTGTGTTTTGAATTGCTGGCAGAATTTGAGGAAATATAAAGAAGGGAAATTTACATACCTAGCATACAATTCTTATGTATTAACATATCTCGCATCCAAACTTTCATATTTAGATACATATCACTTTGCCGCTTTAAACCTATTCATGAAAAGGTATGTTTCACTTTTAAAAAGTGTTTACAGTGCTATTTTTACATACCTAGCATACAATTCTTATGTATTAATATATTTCACACTTAAGCTGTCATGCATATCACTTTGATGCTTTAAACATATACATGAAAAGGTGTATTTCACTTTTAAAAAGTGCTGTTTTTAGATACCTAGCACACAATTCTTATGTCTTAACATATCTCC
This sequence comes from Phalaenopsis hybrid cultivar, assembly GCA_002079205.1. NCBI lineage: Eukaryota > Viridiplantae > Streptophyta > Magnoliopsida > Asparagales > Orchidaceae > Phalaenopsis > Phalaenopsis hybrid cultivar. The sequence goes on along the minus strand of JXCR01135712.1, from coordinate 68,039 downwards.
GCCTAAACTTTCATATTTACATGCATAGCAGCTGTGTTGTAAACCTATGCATGAAATGGTGTAGTTCACATTTAAAATGTGTTGATAGTTATACGTGTGTAAATAAGAGAATTTGGGTGTGAGATACGTAATTACAAAAGAATTGAATGTAAATGTTCCAATAATGAAATGGTGCATTCTGTAAAAAGAAATGCCTTTGGAAAAGGATTCATGCGTATCACAATTACTCTTTACAAAAGCAGGTGTGAAACCAGGACAAAGTTGCAAAAATTAGATCCTGAAAATTAGATGAACCAAGAAAATACAACACAACAGCTAACACTGAAGATAAAGCATTTGGTAACTAAAAGAAATCTCTGACTTTTTGGTGAGGTGAACTCAGTTTTGTGCAGCAAACTTTATATGAATTTCACAAACACACAAAAATAAAAAAATGAAATTAAAGTTTTCCTGATACCTGGATATTATAATTAATCATACAACTTTCAAAAAAATTAAAGAGGAAATCCAAAAGTCAATAAATATAACAGAGAACACTGACCTAAAATACTGAAGTATCCATGGTGGATAACCTAAATACCCTATGATAAATGTTTGGCTGCATAAAAGCCTATAATGTTTATGTTTATATACAAAAAACCAAAAAAAAATTTGTTTATGCAATATATCATATTTGCCAACCCCACTTAGTGGGATAAAGGCTCGTTGTTTTTATTGTTGTTGTATAAGATTCCTCAATCATAATAATATTAACTACAAAACATGATACGTGCTGCATTGAAACATATAAATACGTTCAGCCAAACGATATTGAAAATAGATTTGATAAATATTCAAGTATGTAGAAAATGTATTACTATAATAAAAACCGCCGTCTGCAAAGCCAATAGGTCATATTTTCTACATATAAGTGGAATAATTCCCTAACTTTAGCAGCCAAAATCAAACTATACGACAAGTTTATTTCAATAGATGCCTCAAAATTGCCTCCTGAAGTATGCCCACACCGGTAACTAACCAAACAACGGATAAGAACACAGAAATTCAATAGCCACAACTAGCTCCTTCAAGAACAAAAAAGACAAGATCCTTCAAGAAAATCAAAGGCATGCCAATGTTGACCTCTATAATTATCTCGCGTCAATTGCGATTGAAAGAATCGAAAATGGTGGCAGATGAGCATGAAGTTTCATAGATCAAGTCTGAATTACCTCGACTGCAATGAAAATCAACTGGACATCGACCACTTGTAGAAAAAACTTCATCAATGAGTTTAAATGTTAAAATTATTAAGAAAGGGACCTCTATGATTAATTTGATCAAGCGCAATGAAAATGACCGATTACTAACATGACCTCGAACAAATTATGGTTAATACTCCTCGACCACTACCAAATAAACTCAAATGTTGTTCATTCACAAAATGGATTCATGAATGCATCTGAAATATCAAAAATATCTCGGCAAAACACCCATGTTGTTTGAGTCCCTACATGCAAGGTGTCAACAAAATCAAGGCGGCAATACATGAATCAAACCAAGGAAAACATAAAAGGTTACAAGAGAAATAGCTGATACCCACAAATAATTCAAATTTGATTATAAAATTATAATAATTTTATTATTATTATTATTATTATTATTATTAAGTAAATCAAGTGCAAAAGAAAAAAATTACCAAACCCCTTATCATGTAATCACCGCCATAATCCCTTCAGACCCGCCACTCCACCCAAACCAATGTGCATGCCTAACTTTCCCATTAGTCTTCCTCGTTATAAATAAGAAAAACTAAAAAAATTGATCCTAAACCTACTTTATTCGGCATAAGGCTCCCTTGACCATTCTTCAATTTTGTTGCACACACGACATAGGCTCTTGCATGCCCTATCACTTTGTTTTTTCCCCTATATCGCCCATCTCCCACTCAAGTAGAAACATTCTCTCCTAGCCCTCTCTCCCCACTGCAGGACGCACACAGTTGCAGTTGGCCGCTCCAACCCATCATCCCAACCTCCTCTACTTCTCGTGTTGAATGCCTCTCCTCTTGTAGCACATAACTACACTCCTCGATGCCCCTATTCCCACACAACATCATGCCCCTTTCTCTCTTTCAACCTTTCATCCTTTCATCCAGCCGCAATGACAGACAAACACAACTTGACCTCTCCTTCCCCGACCAACCTGCTGGCCACTTTACACAGCCACCCTCATGCTAACAAAACTGAACCCCAACCCTCCATATGAAAGTAACTAAGAACAAAAATTTAGAGAGAGCTTAGAGATTTATGCAACTTTAGAGTTTTATCCTACTGCCATAATGAATGCAATATTGTTTAATTGTCATTGCGTTGAATACTATTGACTGACTAATATTATCCGAATGCCGTCTCTCGGCTTTTTTCATTTAATCTTTAGCATTCAATTGCCATCTCCAGAACTCCATCGTCATCCTCCACTCCTCCCACAACGGACAAATTATCATGAAGAGCATTACTTTGTAATCTCGTCTTCTTTAGTTCATAGAAATAGCAAATCTTTGTAATCTCAACTAGCACAACGAATTAATCTTTCAGGGCTGTCTGGAAACGGATTTATCCCGGAATTTAAGTGGGAAGCAGACTAAATCTTGTACGACGGTCATTTTGGACAAAAAGAAGCTGCAGATTTAATGAATCCGGATTTCGCGGATTTTGGTTGTATATCAGGGATTTACTAAAGCCCCCAAATCGGCAGATTTACGGGATTTAAGCTGCAGGGAAGATAAGAATGTAGGTGAGAACAATGTGATTGCTTAAATCTTGCCAAACACTATTATTGAAGTTGCAGGATTTACTGAATCAATTGCCAGGCAGTTTTCTAGATACTATTTAGTAAATCCAGATTTACCGGATTTACTAAATCCTAATAAGTTAGATCTAATCCGTTGCCAGACAGCCCCTCAGATTAGTCCCCTTGAATTCTTTATTTTTGGGTTTTAGGTGTAAAAGTTTTAGTGTTTCCTGCAGTTTTTTCATCAACCTATTTATTTGAGGAATCATCAAACAAAGCTAAGACGTAAAACCCACACTCTACTCTTAATTTTCTGGCACGCAGCAATCACAAAACTAAACAACAAGGCCTACATTGAAAAGGCTTCAGCTTAGCACAAGTGAAAACAACCAATTTAAAGTTAAGAACACTAAAAAGAAGAGTCGCCAAGATCGAAAACAAAAGCGCCTGATCCGGAAAAGCAACGTCCGAATCCTTGCTGGAAGCGCAAAGCTGTCGCTGCAGAACCAGATAAAAAATACATACCAAATAGTGCAAGTATGCCCCTCAATTTTTTCATCGCGAGGAATTCAATCCGTTTCTTAGTGGAAGCATAGAGACTAGGGTTTAGGAGAGGCTTACCGGAGACCAGAGAGGGAAGAAGACAATGAGAACGGGAGTCAAACCGAAAAACAATGAAAAATAACTGCATTAACTAGCGATCTTCAGCAGGAAACATAAATCGGGTTATGAATGTCGTGTTTTCCGAATGGAAAAAGTTAAGTACGGACACCCAGAGCTCAGTACGACCTCCAATTATACTTTTTAATTTTTATTTAAAAAAAAATTAAAAATAGTATGGATGATTTTAATTAGTTCGCAGCTGCCTACAGTGAACCAAAGAAAAAAAAAATTAGCGAATAATTTGTTTTCAATTGGACTCATGAATTTTTGTATTTATTTAAATTTTAATATTGGGGGCTTTACTTAAATACTGAATAGTGCTTATGTAATTATATAATAATATCTTTAATTTAATAAATATATTAATAACACTTTTTTATGTAAAATTATGCATAATTTTCAATGTTAATTTGTGCATGAATCTCACCTAATGAATATAACATAAATAAGTAGAAAGAATAATAAACAGGTGTCCATAATCCGCACCTTATGAATTGAGCTTAAGAAGATAGAGGGAGAGATATGAATGAACCGTAATGAATAGTAATATGTCATGTTTTATTCATGAAATGATCTCTCTATTTACAGGAAAGAGAGTGTTGTATAATGATATTACACTTTTGTCCATATATTAAAGAGGGTTGTACACGATATTATTGGTATTTTACATGCATGAGACTATCATCTGGCTACTCTCTTGCTCAGTCGGTTGAGTTTGACTGGCTCCGGGTCTGCACAGCTGGTTCGATCAGCTAGTCATGGTCGGCATTATCGGTCGGTTGATCTAGACTAGTTATTAATCCTTGAAAATAGATGATAGAACTTCCGGATGTCCATTTGTGTAATTGGAAATGTTCATGGATTGGAGCTTCTCTTGGGTTGACTTCTTCTTGATAGTTGGCTTAGATGTCTCTTTTTATCATTTATGAATGAATGGTTCCGACTCGGGTCATTTGGTCATCTTTTTTCCTCCCCATAGCTAGGCCGACATTGGCTTAGCTTGGACGGTGACATCCAATTAGATAAGTGAGCCTCAAATTATTCTGTCAACGGGCCCTCCTTCGTCATACTCTTCTTCTCTTGTCCGTTGGATCTCCTCAAGATCAATGTTGGCACAGTTTTATGTATATATTGAAGTTCATCGATTCTCTTACTTCTTGAAAATAATGTTTGTGATGAATATAGGAGAATATAATGCAAAAAATATATTGCATTTATTCTTAATCAATGATTCAATAATTGAACTTCATTGATTTCCATGTCTTGTCCTTATAAATAAAAAAGTGATAGTACTCTGGACATTCCATATTTGTTATATATCATTCCTTATTTGAATATGTTAGCTTTCGACTGCTGTTATGGAGAACGTGTCAAATCCCTTAATTGTTGTCTGCAGGAAAGAACTGCTTTGTGTTGCCTTTGGGAAACCGAATGAGTTGTACCGCCTAGAAGGTAAAAAGAAGAATATATTCATTACCAAGAAAAGGAAAGCATTTGTGTCGATTTGAACAATTGGGATCATCAAATTTACTCTTTGGCTCTCCGAGGAGGACGTTTAAGCAAACAACCCCAAATATCAATTTGTCTGCTCAACCTTCTACTATGGCATAAAACCTGGAGGTTGTAGTGGTTAATTATGTTGTTATTGGTGTTATTGTTCGCCTACAGCACAAGAAGTTGCTGTTGTTATTGGTGTTATGTTGTCATCTACAGCACAAGAAGCTATTGTTGCTTGATCCACCTTAAAATTACATATTTTTTATGCACATTTTATACTTACTTTTTAGGATATTATGCTTTAATGAAAATGTAATTTTTGTGTCTTTTGTTGCAAGTGCAAGAAAAAGAGTTTAAGAGAAAAAAGAAGCAAAAATACTTCAAAAAGTGGCAAAATGGACAAAACCAAATAAAATTGACAAAAACAGACGAACTGGCGCCTTGGCGCCATATGAAGATCGCGGCTGGGACCTAGGTGCGATAGTTTTGATGGCTAGGCACCACAGTTGTTTTCTAGAAGATCCATTGAATAGGGCTAAATTTTGAAGAAATGTCTGAAGCAACCCTTGGTCATTTCGAAGCTCTATAAATATAAATTAATTTNTAGGGCTAAATTTTGAAGAAATGTCTGAAGCAACCCTTGGTCATTTCGAAGCTCTATAAATATAAATTAATTCTAAATCTCTATGGAGAGTGTTGGAGTGTGCTAGAGAGTGTGGGGCACCCACATAGAGTGGGCGGACACTTTGGTTAGTCTTTGTGATTTTTGAAGTTTTGTGAGTCATGTAAGAGATCGGTTAGAGAAGTCAGAGTCAGAGAACTTCATAGGAGTGTGTCGGCACTATTTTGGTTAATGAGTTGCTCGTAAAAAGTTGTCGGTCACCGGAATTGAAATCTCGTCGCACGCTTCGGAAGGACATTTTAATGTTTAGAAAAATATAAAATCAAACTGACCCCATATTTTTTTATAGTTTAAATGAAAGAGTGTTGTACCTTAAACCTTGTATATATCCCGAAGAATAAACATAACACTTGAGGATGAGACTCGATCAAATAAACTGAGAAATATATAACGTCTGTTTGGTCTACGAAATCATTTTATTTGCCGATAAATTCTTTTATTTAATATGAAGAATTAAATAGGGTTTACATTAAATTGGGTTCGGACAAGCTTCCTATAAGGGCTAACCCCTATAGTTAATTACATCTTAAATGACCGAAGTCACCTAAAAAAACTCTCGATAAAAATCAGAGACTATAGTTAATTACATCTTAAATGACCGAAGTCATCTAAGAAAACTCTCGATAAAAATCAGGAAATATTATCTTCAAGGTTTTCAAAAGAATAGGACTTTTCAATTATATTGGGCAAAGAGATGTGAAATGGGATTGGCTCAAATTTGNGCACCCATATAGAGTGGGCGGACACTTTGGTTAGTCTTTGTGATTTTTGAAGTTTTGTGAGTCATGTAAGAGCTCGGTCAGAGAAGTCAGAGTCAGAGAACTTCATAGCAGTGTGTCGGCACTATTTTGGTTGATGAGTTGCTCGTAAAAAGTTGTCGGTCACCGGAATTGAAATCTCGTCGCACGCTTCGGAAGGACATTTTAATGTTTAGAAAAATATAAAATCAAACTGACCCCATATTTTTTTATAGTTTAAATGAAAGAGTGTTGTACCTTAAACCTTGTATATATCCTGAAGGATAAACACAAGACTTGAGGATGAGACTCGATCAAATAAACTGAGAAATATATAACGTCTGTTTGGTCTACGAAATCATTTTATTTGTCGACAAATTCTCTTATTTAATATGAAGAATTAAATAGGGTTTATATTAAGTTGGGTTCGGACAAGCTTCCTATAAGGGCAAACCCCTATAGTTAATTACATCTTAAATGACCGAAGTCATCTAAGAAAACTCTCGATAAAAATCAGGAAATATTATCTTCAAGGTTTTCAAAAGGATAGGACTTTTCAATGACATTGGGCAAAGAGATGTGAAATGGGATTGGCTCAAATTTTGAGCATTTTGTTTTTGGAACCCAAAGGAGGAAGAACTAGGAGATGTCATGGATCCGAAGGAGAACCTCGGTGATTTCCCAAGCTATCCCATTGTTTGACTTCAATTTTGAGGAGAAATTATTTAAGTGTTTCATCATGCCAATCTTATTTAATTAGGGCTTACATTTGTGTGAACGATCACACAAATAGCCTGGAAGATGTGAGGATTTAGGTCATGAAGGACGACAACCTCAGAATCCTAAGACGAGTTAGGATATATTGTACAACAGAGTTGTACAAAGGCCTAAAGATAAGGTGAGGATTTATGTTGCATAAGAAGACAACCTCAAAATCATAGGGCTTAGTTGTTTAATTCTAAGGAAGGAATGGTTTAGCTGATGTAGACATGTTTTGATGTTGAAGATGGTCTTGCTGCCCACCATGCTAGCTTCAAGCTCCTTATCATGACGAGTTTAAGTTTTCTAATGTGTCAGGTTTGATGTCAAATCAGATGGCCCTATGGTTGAAGTTCTTTAAATTTTATGGAAGGTGTTAAAGTTGATTAAAGCGACACCGGTTTGGATCCTACGTTTCCCTTGTTCCGGCACCACTATTTTCTATTGGACTCACTTAGTCCAAATGAATTTAATAAACTCAACTTAATGAGTTTCATAATTTCATTTAGACCGTGGGAAGCCTCCTTAGCAACCGTAAGTTACCTCCTCCGAAAGATTCCTGATCATCCAATAGAGATGTTTTAATTTAGTTGTAGTTGTTCTTTTATGTGATGTTTGTGATTAAATTTTGAGTTGTCTTATATTTTAAATGTTGTGAGGGTGAATTTTATCTTGGTTGATTTTAGTTTTGGTTTTGGGTTTTGGTTTTGTGGCTATCCTGATAGTTTTAGTTTTCATGCAGAGTGACATCATTGTTTAGCATGTAAGTTTTATGTTTTGTTCATACATGCAGGTAAGTAAGCATAGTGGAGGAAAGCTTAAGACAAGTTTTATGTTTTGTTCATACATGGCGAGTCTTCTCGTTCCACCACCTGAAACTCAAAATGCATGTTAAAACATTTTATGTAAAGCCAAAAAAGTAGTGTTTTAGTGACCTACCTAACCCTAGGTCATATCTTGGTGGGTCCCTATTAGTTTGATTAAGAATGTTTTTTGTTAAGCAAAACATATAAAGTTTAGTTGACCTCTGAGGTATCCAACAGGTCTAGAAGAAGAAGCAGGTCCATGCTTCTCTCTCACTACCTGGTGAAAAGTCTCGAGCTCATTTAAACTTATTATGTTGCTTAATAACACATCCTGTAAATACCTTTAATCCTCAATGAACATCGATGTTTTAATTATCCCTAAGAGTAGGGTAATTATCTCACCTCACCCATGGGTCAATTAAGACATTAGAGGAGAAAATGTGATTTTACAAAATTCGATTTAATTTACATATTTATTTTAATGCAGAAATAGGATTTTTCAAAGAAAATTCCATAACTTGATCAAGGGAAAGCCTAAACCCTTGAAATTTTTACTGGAGGTAGACTTAAACAAGGGAAGAATTGGGGCCAAATTTCATGATTTATTGAATTAAATTTGAATTTTAAGAATTATTTTAAGTTCATAAGTATTTATTAATTATAAAAAATTTTTAATTGTGTAAAATTAGTTTTTAAATTTTTATTAAATCTCTCTAATGTCAAGGAATCCAGAGAAACAAATTTCATATTTTTTTTTATTTTATTTGAATTTTTAGAATTATTTTGGTAACAAAATANATTAGTTTTTAAATTTTTATTAAATCTCTCTAATGTCAAGGAATCCAGAGAAACAAATTTCATATTTTTTTTATTTTATTTGAATTTTTAGAATTATTTTGGTAAAAAATCCATTTTTAGCCTTTGAAAATTATTTTAAGCTATAAATTCAATATATTTACTTAGAAAATTAGGAAAAAAATATTCCAACTGTTTCTAAGTGCTTAGGAAACAATTTAGAACATTTCCATGAATTTTATTATTTTTGTAATTTTTATCATTTTTTAATTATTTGAATATGAAAAAAAAGACTTGAAAATTGAATTTTTATTTTAATTTCAAATTTATTTTTATAAAATTCCTCTGATCACAAAAAAACTCTAAAAACTAATTTTTATAATTTTTTGAGTTATATTTTAATTATTAAAAATCCTTTTAGTGCCAAAAATGTCATTTAACTCAAAAATTCAATTTAAGTTATTGAATGAGCTCCAAATGTTTTGAAATTTTTATGGGGAGTTCTCTGAACTTTAAATCATAGTGGAGAATAAATATTAAGTCACTTAAATTGTTGTGTTTCCTAAAATTTATTTTCTTAGTGTTTTAGGGTTGGTGGAAATTAAGTGCATTCTTAATGACTTAACTCATGAAATATTTTCCAAAGGGTTCTCTGGTTATACAAACCATTCCAAATTTTCTTGGATTTTTCTAAGCAACATGTTAATTATTATGATTAATTTATGCAAATAATAAGCATAAACTTAGAAAATATGGATCTCTATCTAGAGATCACTTCTGACTTTGGAAAAATCAGAGAATGTTTTCTAAGATAGAGGAAATAACATGTCAAACTTTCAAGTCATGGTGAGATGTCTACATGCATGGAGNAAAATTCAATTTAAGTTATTGAATGAGCTCCAAATGTTTTGAAATTTTTATGGGGAGTTCTCTGAACTTTAAGTCATAGTGGAGATTAAAAATTAAGTCACTTAAATTTTTGTGTTTTCTAAAATTTATTTTCTTAGTGTTTTAGGGTTGGTGGAAATTAAGTGCATTCTTAATGACTTAACTCATGAAATATTTTCCAAAGGGTTCTCTGGTTATACAAACCATTCCAAATTTTCTTGGATTTTTCTAAGCAACATGTTAATTATTATGATTAATTTATGCAAATAGTAAGCATAAACTTAGAAAATATGGATCTCTATCTAGAGATCACTTCTGACTTTGGAAAAATCAGAGAATGTTTCCTAAGATAGAGGAAATAACATATCAAAATTTCAAGTCATGGTGAGATGTCTACTTGCATGGAGAATTAAAATACTCAAAACTATATTTAATTAATTAAAAATAAAATATGCATCAAAAAAATTTCAAACCATTTTCACATTATTCTCCTCTGTTCACTGAGCAAGAGGGTGTTTTTCTTTTATTTTTGTGATTTTTCTACATCAAGATATGGATTTTTAAATTTAGGGAGCATTTTCTGAATTATTTAAATCCCTATTTATCTATTTAAACGTGCGGCGCCATGTCAACCTACGGTGGCTATGAAACTCCACACAGCACGCTCCCATTTGATGATGTCATCCATCTTAGTGCTGACTCAGCCCGTAGTTCATGTATGAAGGCATTGTTCGGCTAGATCTCGTTTGTTGATGAGATAAACGCGTGATCGGACGACTCCCCGTCATCGTCCCCAATGCCTTACTCGAGAACCATCCATTTTCAAAGCTTAAGATCTCACTCATTTCTTAACCAAATTAAGTGTGGTTTTTTTTCTAAATGCTCTTCTAAGTGTGACAAACACATCCATACAGTAATCAAGCAATTAAATTAAGCCTAATCAAATGGAGAATCAAAATAGGCTCGGGAGGAGGAGGAGTTCAATACCTTTGCTCTGAGAAGGGAAGCTTCAATTAGAGGTGCTCGACACTTTCATGGAGGTCCAAGGATGCTAGGGATTAAGCCTCTTGCTGTGGTGAAAGGACTGGGTATAAATTCGACCAAGCTCGATTTCAGGTGTTGGTCTAGAGCTATGCTAGGGGCTCTATGAAAGGGGAATTTGATGGGGCATCTCCTTCTTTCACTGTGGTGAAGGTGTGGGTGAGTTTAATTTGATTTAGGTGGAGTGTAGAGGTGTGGAGAGCTCTGTTCTGTCTCCGACAAGGTTTTGAGCTCAAAAATTGAACTATGACAAGGGGATTCAGGGCAATGTGGTGGTTGGATTGCACTGAAGAGGTCTCAAAGAGGCTTTAGGAGTAATTTGGAGGGATCTCTCTAAAAAACTTTTTAACATACCTCTCATGACTGTGGAGGTGAGCTTTTATAAAAATTGGCTTAAGGGTGGCTGTCATGGCCAATTATGGGGTGAAAAGTGATGCTTAGGTGGAGGGCAGAGAGGCTCTAGCATTTAATTTAGATGAGGTGGCCTCTAGGTTTGAATTGGGTTTGATTCCATGGTGGTGGCTCTTGGTTTGGACATTTTCCCGCCACTAGGCCAGCCGGCCAGGCTAGGGGAGGTGGCTAGGAGGTCAGGTGAGCCAAGGGAATATGTCACATCAATTAAATGGGTTGGTGTTTAATTTTGGCAAAAATATCCTTGACTTAAGCAAATATGGAATGAATTCCCTTAATTTGGGTATCCCTTGGTCCATATCTCATTTGGATGGTTCCATGGGGTTGGTCTTGGTCAATAGGGTCCAAAACTTAGTTGTGGTGGCCTTGTCTTGACCAATTTGACATGTATAGGTCAATTTTGGTGCATGAGTCCAAGTGGGTGCAAAAGACCAAGACTTGGGATTGGGCTAGGCTAGCCATGTTAATTGGCCCAATTGATTGATGCATTTGATGTAGATGATTGTAAAGAACATTTTTGGTGAAGGATTGAAAGAATTTTGAGTTCAATTGGAGGGTCAATTTGAAGGATTTTGGAATTTTGGTGAATTTGAGCATGTTGGGCTAGACTTGGTCTAGATTGGGCTAGGTTTGGGCTAAGTCCAAATTAATTGTTGATAATGGTCAAAAAGAATGTGATGAAGAGTTTTCAACATGAATTAGGTGCCAATTTTGGGGTTAAGGCAATCAATTTGGTGAAATTTGGAGGCATAGCCAATTTGGGGCTTCTGACTTAGGTTGAAATTAAATGAAATTGAGACTTTACCAAGGCCAATTGAAGGTCAAGTTTGATGTTTAGGAATGTTATGAAGATTTTTCAACATAAATTGTGGCAAATTGAGTGGGCTATGGGTTTAATTGGGTGAGATTAGGTCATGTGGCCAAAATTGGGGGTTTTGATTTAGATCAAAATTGGGCTCAAATCATGGGCCAATTGAGCTTGGATTTGGTTTAAATTGGTCACATGGAAGGTGAATTTAAGTTTAGGATTGAAATTGGGGGAAATTGGGACCAATTTGATGGACATTTGAGGTGGATTTGGGGAGATTGAGCCTTTTAAGGGGATTCTGGGGGTTTTGGACAAAGATGGTCAAATTGGTCAAGTTGGGTTATTTGATAGTTGAGAAAAATAAAATTAGGAATATTTGGAATGTTTTGGGAATTTTTGCGATTTTTGGGAATTTTTTGAAATTTTGGGCTAAGGAGTGGTATTTTGGCAATTTGGAAATTTTTTGTGATTTTGGGTAATTTGGGTATTTTCCAAAGTTTTGAAATGACTTTTAAATAAATTTTGGTATTTTGGGTAAATTTGGGAGTTTTGGCCAAATTTAGGGTTTCAAGAGTATTTAGGTAATTTGAGGAAGTTAAGGGGCAAAAGGCCAAATTGGGTATCTTTGGTAAAATTTGGGAGGTAACCACCATAAATGAGTTATGGACCAATGGAAACCCCATTTGGGTCCTCCATGTACTAGTCTTAGCTAAACCGTAGCCTAGGGTCAGTGGTTTTAGGGGACCATCTACATGAGTCTCCCAAAGGATTAAAGGATCAAAGTCAGGAAAATTTTGGGTTTAGGGTTGTGAGTGATTGTGAGTGAGGTGATTGTATTGAGTGCCTTAGCTCTAGAACAACACCTAGGGTCAACCCTAAGGTCAAATAGTCCTATGGAACTCTCTTTGAGCTCCCTCATAATGACCCCACCTACTAAGTGCTAGAAGTTATGACCAATATGTAGAGCTTCAAGTTGAGTAAAGAGAAGTTTGGAATCTCTAATGGTGAGGGTTCCTTTTCTAGTTTTCTAGGAATAGTCAACAAAAAATTCCTATGGCTATACCCTAGGCTATTAAAGAGGAAGAACTAGACCTCAACCAAATGTTAGGTCAACATAGTGCTTGGGGAAGTATTTCAGATAAGTATTTGTATCTTTTTCTTTAAGTGTTGTACTTTGGATTTGAGCTTTATAAACATGTTTTATTTTATTAACCTCATGCGTTATGAGTAGTTTTCTTCATTCTCTTTGTAATATGAAGTAATGAAGTGGTGGTTTTGATTTATTTAGAATTTCTTTTATTTCAAAAATTTATGATGATATTTTTATCGGTTCTTGATCTACTTTACAAATTGGCAACTTGTGTTGTTAAAATTTATTGAGAAACTTATAGACCTGAGAGGGCTAAGATTTCTTTAACTAGTGAGTATCGCATTTCACTTTAGAAAGATTCATGGCGATCGTCTGAAGGGGAATGCAAATAGATAGGGAAATAAAATTTGAGGGGTGTAGAATTTATGTTTCTAGGGTGACAGATTAGATTTTTTATCAATTTGGTCTAGCGATTAGAACTAAGGGTCACTGGTAGGTTCTATAGAGAGGGCACAGTGAGTAATCTATGAGTGAGAGACTATAACCTACCTGACACTACTATATACGCTGGCACCAACATTATATTAGCCAATGTTCTTATGTTGTGAAGAGGTAAAGAATATATATGCTCCTATTTGTCACAATATCACATTCAAACTTCTAAACAATTGAAATCCTACACTAATTATGAATTATTTACAAGGAAAAGTCTCTTTATATATATATATATCTTTAGTTTTCTAAATCACTACATTTACTTTTAACTTGCATTCATAGGAATTAGTAAACTTTATTTCATTGCTTGAACTACTTTAGATATTGTCTGCAGTCTTAAGTAAAGGTTTTTCAAAGTTGAATTCCTACATTTTACTTCCTTTCTTTCATTTCCCTGTGCGATCCATACTGGGGTTTTAAAAGAAAACTCTATATTACTTGAAACGATATGTATGCTTGCGTAGTACCCATAGTGAGAAAACCATTAATCTAATTTTTTTGCATTTGTCCTCGNTATTGTCTACAGTCTTAAGTAAAGGTTTTTCAAAGTTGAATTCCTACATTTTACTTCCTTTCTTTCATTTCCTTCTGAGATCTATACTGGGGTTTTAAAAGAAAATTCTATATTACTTGAAACGATATGTATGCTTGCGTAGTACCCTAGTGAGAAAACCATTAATCTAAATTTTTTTACATTTGTCCTCACTAGCCGCTAAATATAAATTGGGTTAAGATTTTGGCCATATTCAGAACTAAATATCTGCGTAATTGCGGGGCAGGTCAAGTTTTTTACGTTGTTGTCAGGGAAAGTAGTGGAAATTAAAAGAAATTAGGATGATTTAAAAAGAAAATAAAAGGAAATTTGTTTTCAGAACTTTTTGACTCAGAATCTTTATTTGAACAGCTGAGTTACTAAAGATTAAATATAAAATTATTTCAATTTTAAAAAATTACAAAAAACAAAAAAAATTGCAAAAACTAAAAAAATATAAAAATTTTTATTTAGATTTTTTAAGTATTTTATTTTTTGAACTTTACTCTTTTTTCATGTGAAGTTTGAGATCTGAAGGTTTAGTACCCTACGCTTTTGAATTTGAATGAACTGTAAGAAGAATTTGAAAGAAAAAATAACTTCACAATTCTTAAGAAATGGAAAACACATCACAAAAAATATTGAGATTTTAACTAATGAAAATGAATATCAAAATTTGCAAAGACCTTTAAGGGATTATGCTAATCTAAAGCAGATGAAATTCATTTAAGCATCTAACTCATTTGAACCTAAACCTGCAATAATACAAATGGTGCAAAATAATCAGTTTGGGGGAACACCATCTAAGAATCCAAATTTACGTCTTGAAAATTTTCTAGAACTATGTGCAACATTCAAATATGATAGTGTATCAAATGATGTTGTTAGACTTAGACTTTTTCCTTTTTCCATAAGGAATAAAACTAAGATGTGGTTAAATTTATTAGCACCTATATCTATTAGAACTTGGGGGGATTTGACACAAAAATTCCTGGAAAAATACTTTCCTCCCTAAAAAATAGCTAAGCTTAGAAATGTATTACATTTTTTACTCAGTATGAAGGGGAGTCAATCTATGAATCTTGGGAACGATTTAAGGAACTCCTTAAAAAGTATCCACATCATGTTTTATCTGACTAGTTAATTATTCATACATTTTATAATGGGTTAATATGATCTCTTAGATATATAATTGATGTTGCTGCTGGAGGATATTTAATGTCAAAACCATTTGATGAAGCATATCCCTTAATTGAAAAAATGACTACTAATAATTTTGAATGACCCTCAAAAAAGGTAAATCCTAAAAGAGTAGCTAGTATTCATAATAATGATGATATATCTATCTTTGCATCTCAAGTTATTGTGATATCTATGTTGTTAGATAATTTTGCAATGAACTTTTCTCATACACCTTAAGTGAGTGAGCAAAATTTATTAGGACCTTATATGATTCTCAATCATTAGAAACTTTACATGTAGTTACTAATAAACCCAATAAGTCATATTCAAACTTTTATAATCCAAGTTGAAAAAACCACCCCAACTTTTAATGGAATAATAATTCTGGTGGTGGAAACCATCAATGGGGGAAAAATCAAGCGAACCCAATAGGGAATTGAAACAATATGGTAGTTCTAACTATCGACCTTCTTATTTACATGGCTTCAATAACCAACAAATTAAGTAAAAGAATTCCATAGAAGAAGTAGTTTTATAAATGAGCAATCAATTGCAAAGTTAATGTGCTACTATAAGAAATATTGAGAATCAACTGAGACACATTGCTAATACACTTAGCAATAGACCCTAGGGAACACTTCCTAGTAATATTTAGATAAATCTGAAAGACATGCAAAGAACAAGAATAAGTTAAAGATGTTCAACTTAGGAGTGGAAAGGAATTAAATGTTGGAACTCAAAAAGAGATTAAAGTTGAGAGAGAGACTGAAGAAACAAAAAAGTCATAAAGAAACTATTTCTAAGGATAAAGAACAACCTGTCTCTGTAACAAAAATTGATTTAGAAATACCACCGCTTCCTTTTCCTCAAAGACTTAGACATCAAAAGCTTAATCAACCATTTTCTAAGTTTTTTGAAATATTTAAAAAGCTTACAATCAATATTCCATTTGTAGAAGCTTTGGAACAAATGCTGAGTTATGCCAAATTTATGAAAGATATATTAAACAAAAAGAGAAAATTTGAAGCTTATGAAACTATTACACTTAGTGAAGAATGTAGTGAAATATTTCAAAAGAAGCTTCCTTAAAATCCTAAAGACCTCGGTAGTTTTACTCTACCTTGTGCGATTAAAGAAAAATTTTACGGAAAAGCCTTATGCAATTTAAGGGCTAGCATTAATCTCATGCCTTTATCTATATTTAGAAGGTTATACTTAGGAGAGATTTCTCCCACTACTGTAACCCTTTAGTTAGCTGATTGATATCACTTATCCTGTAGGGGTTATAGAAGATGTACTTGTTAAAGTGGATAAACTTATATTTCCTGTGTATTTCATTATGCTAAACATCAAAGAAGATAAATAAATTCCTATTATTTTAGGGAGACATTTCCTTGCAATCAGATGCACTATGATTGATGAGTAGAAAGGAGAATTGACCATGAGAGTTAATGACCAGGAAGTAACATTTAATGTTCCAAATTCAATGATTTATCCTGATAAAGAAAAACGATTTTAAATGTTATAGGATAAAAATTATTAATTTTATGATTGCTAAACATTGCCAAGAAAGACGTGAAGTCATATTTGAACAAGAAGATGAAGTTAAACCAGATCTGATATAATTAGAAAGTGAAACTGAAAGTGATTTTAAAGAAAAATCATTAGAGAAAAAATGCAGAGAATACTAATTATGTTTCAGAAAATTTTGACATTTTAGATATAACTGAATATAGTAAATCTCTGATTCCTTCAATTGAAAAACCTACTAAACTTGAGATGAAAGTGCTTCCTACACATTTGAAGTATGCATTTTTAGGAAGTTCAACTTTACCTTTTATAATATCCTCAGATTTAATGAAAGATCAGGAAGATAAATTTTGGAGTCATTAATAAATTATAAAAAAGTTTTTGGATGGACTTTACCTGATATTAAAGGAATCAGTTCTTCAAGCTATGTGTACAGAATTTTAATGGAAGATAACCATAAACCTAGGGCAGATTCTCAAAGAAGATTAAATCCAATAATGAAAGAAGTGGTAAAGAAAGAAATTCTAAAATGGTTAGATGCATGAATTGTTTATCCTATTTTTGATAGTGCACATGTTAGTCCTATTCACTATGTTCTTAAAAAAGGAGGAGTGAAAATAGTCCTTAATGAAAGGAATGAATTAATTCTAACAAGATAAGTAACTGGTTGGCCAATTTATATTGATTATAGAAAATTAAAACTTGCTACTAGAAAAGATCACTTTCCTTTACCTTTATTGGACTAAATGTTGGATAGACTAGTTGGGCATCGTTATTTTTACTTTTTGGATGGATATTATGGCTATCACCAAATACATATTGCTCCAGAGGATCAAGAAAATGTGATATTTACAATTCCTTATGAGACTTTTTGCTTTCAGAAGAATGTCTTTTGGTTTATGTAATGCTCCTACAACTTTCCAAAGGTGTACGTTGTTTGTTTTTGGTGACTTAATTGAGAAAGGAATTGAATTTTTTGTGGATGATTTCTCAATTTTTGGAACCTCTTTTGATTCATGTTTATACCATTTAGTAAAGGCCTTGAAACACTGTGAAAAAAATAAATTTTGTTCTCAATTGGGAAAAATGTCAATTTTTAGTCACATGAGAAATTGTGGTAAGACAAAAGATTTCTAAAAATGACATGGAAGTTGACCTAACAAAAATTTAAGCTATTGTTGAATTACAACCTCCTACATCAGTAAAAGCACAAAGAAGTTTTCTAGGACATGTTGGATTTTATAGAAGATATATTAAAGACTTTTTAAAAATTGTTAAGTCTATATGTCATCTCTTAGAAAAAAGAAATGAATTTTGATTTTAATGATGAATGCCTAAACACCTTCAAATTATTAAAGGAAAAATTAATCACTGCACCGATCATTATTTCACATGACTAGGAAAAACCATTTGAGTTAATGTGTGATGCAAGTGAATACGCTATTGGTGTTGTTTTAGGACAAAAATATGATAAGATTTTTAAAGTCAAATATTATGCCAGCAAAACTCTTAATTAAACTCAAATTAATTATACAACGACTGAAAAAAGAGTTATAGACAATAGTATATGATTTTGATAAATTTAGAACATATTTAATTGGAGCTAAATGAGTTGTACATTTTAATCATTTCACTATTAAATATCTTTTGTCAAAGAAGGATGTGAAACTAAGATTTATTGATGGGTCCTTTTTTTGCAAGCGTTTGATTTTCAGATAGTGGACAGGAAAGGTGTTGATAATGAAATCGTTGATCATCTGTCTAGACTTGAACAAGAAAATAAAAAGAACATTGAGGATGACATAAATGAAAATCTTCTTGATGAAAAACTCTGTCTTTGCTGAGTGGCATACCGTGGTATGTAGATATAGATAACAACTTAGTTAGTAACATTTTACCATATGATCTAGCAAGTCACTAGAAGAAGAAATTTATTTACGATGTAAGATTTTACTTTTTGGATGACCCTTATTTATATAAAAAATGTCGAGGCTCAGTTATTTGAAGATGTGTAACAAATAGTGAAACCCTAGAAATTGTACAAATATGTCATAAATCTAAACTTAGGGGACACTTTAGAGTGGATAAGACAAAATTTAAAATTTTACACTCTGGATTTTTTTTGCCTACATTATTTAAGGATGTTAATACTTATGTGAAAGCTTGTGATCGATGTCAGAGAGTAGGCAATCTTTCTAAAAGAGATGAAATGCTCCTAAATTTTACTTTGGAAGTTGAAATTTTTTATGTTTGGGTTTAGATTTTATGAGACCACTTGCACCATCTTCAGGAAAAATTTATCTCTTATTAGTTGTGGACTATGTGTTTAAATGGATGGAAGCCGTAGCTTTGCCTCATTGTGACGCTCTGAGTGTTTCAAAATTTTTAAAGAAAAATATTTTTACCAGATTTAGAATGCTAAGAGTGATCATTATTGATAGAGGAAGTCACTTTAATAATTTTAAAATTAACACATTACTTAGAAAATATGGAATTAAACATCGAATTGACACAACTTATCACCTTCAAACCAGTGGATTAGCAGAAGTATCTGATACACCAAAAAATATGCAATTTTATTTATACATTTTATGCTTAAATTTGATGATATTTCAATTTAAAAAAAGGATATTTTCTTGTTTTGTTGCAATTGTATTAATTTTAGGCATTTGGAGCAACAACGAGCAAAAAGAAAGAAATTTGTAGTCAAAATGGAGCTTTTTCAGCATCCTGGCGCTAGAGGCACCATTTGCAGTGAGCTAGCGCCAAAGGCACTAAAAACTGGCAACAGAGGTGCCATTTTACAGAAAAGTGGTGCCAGAAGTGCTAGAATCCAGAGAATAACACAGAATTTCAATACAGTTGCGTAGAGGCGCCAAAGATGAATTAAGACAGAGTAAGGCACTTATTGACTATTTTTGAATGGTTCAAGAAGGCTTCAACCAATTCAAACACCCCATGGAGTGATTCAATGCATCAAGACACTTTGGAAAGGCTTCAATCAATTCAAACACCCCATGGAGTGATTCAATGCATCAAGACACTTTGGAAAGGCTCTTGAATGAAGAGATATGTCTCTTGGATGAAGGGACTTGTCTCTTGATTTAAAGAGGTGTGCCTTTTGAGGAGAAAGGAGGGAATTTTGAATTCTTTATGAAAGAAAGTCTGACCCTAATAAAAAGAGGAGAGTATAGAGTGTCAAGGGTGGGGTAAAGGTTTGGAAGAGGATAGTCTAGAGTGTCAGGAGGGGGGAGGGGGGCAGAGCATTGAAAGAGGAGAAGTCTAAGGGTGGCGTGAGAGAGAGTTGTGGAGAAGAGTTACGTTTTTATTCTAGAGTTATAAGAGTAGAGAGAAGTTGAGAAATTTCTTCTTCATTACACTTCTAAGAGAGAATTTAGTGTGATTGTAAAAAGTGAAAGCGCTTAAAGGGAACTTCAAAGGATTTGCTTGAGAAGGAGTGTGAGATAATTTGTGTTCTTTCCTTTCTTTGTTTAGTAAACTTATTTTATAAATAAAATCTATATTTTGTCATATCCTTCTGATAAATTTTGAGTAGTCTTCTTTATCTTTCTCCCCACAATGAGATATGACTTTGTGAAGAATTAATTTGTTTATGTAAGGTTTAAATTTCAATAAATTGTGATGATTCAAACTCTGATCTTCATTTACCTTTTGATTTGGCCAATTAAAATATTAAAATTTGTTGAGAAACATAAGTACTAAAATGGCTATGCTTTCTACAACAAGGTAACAGTCACATTCAATTTCATGGGTGAGAATGTAGTCCATGGGATTGAGTACAAATAAATAGAGGAATATACTTAGAATTGGTGATTTTAGGGTGACAGACTAAAATCCCCATTTTGGTCCAATAACTTGGAAACTAAAGTAAGATTGCTAGCCCTCAGGGGAGGAAGAAGTGAGAGCTCTGGAGTCGTAGCCAATATCCTCTCAACATAATCACAGATTTAGAGATCAAACTCTAGATTAATCAATGTTCTTTATGCACACTCAAAAGGTAAAGAAAAGTATTGCTCCTATACAATTTTACATATAACTTTAAATGATTTTAATTACTTAAAAATCCATAAACTCATTGTTACAAAACTTTGTTTAATCTTAATAAATTTACTTTTGAAGTTTAACAAATAACTTAGTTAACCTAGTTCTTTTAACTGCATTTCATTTAACATACAGTAAATTTACTTTAGATTTGTTTTATGTACTTAAGTTTTTATAGTTTGAATATTGTGTTATACATTATAACCATAAGAATTTCCAACTCCCTGTGGGATTGATACCCAAGACTCCATTAGAGCTCTTTATTAATTAAGCAATACGTATACTTGTGTTATTATCATGATTTGACAACTTAAAGATTTTAAAATATAAAACTATTTTTACTGAATTTATTTTTATTATGATTGAACTACATATTTACTATTTGTTCTGCTATGTGTGTATTGTAGTATTGAAAGATATTTACAACGCACCACAAAAGCCACCTACCAAGTTTTTGGCGCCGTTGTCAGGGAGTAACAATAAATTTCTTTATAATTTAGAATACTTTAATTGAACTGAAAAACTTTTTGTAGTTTAATTAATATTTTTATATTTTAGTGTGTTTGCTTATTTTAATTACTTATGTGTTTGTGTATACATAGTTTAAGATCAGTAAGTTTAGTACCTTACGATTCAAAGTTAGAAAGAACTATTATAAAAATTTGAAAATAACAAAAAGAGTTAGATAAATTGACCAAAATGGCTACAAGCTTAAATAATTCAAGAATTGAAAATGATGATCATCAGATATCTTTAAGAGATTATGATAATCCTATAATAAAAGAAATTCATTTGAGTATACAAAACCTTGCTATAGTTGCCAATTCATTTGAACTTAAACCTATTTTTATCCAAATGGTATAAAATAATCAGTTTGGGGGAACACTGAATAAAGATCTTAACTTACATCTTTCTAGTTTTCTAGAATTGTGTGCTACATTTAAATATGATGGAGTGTCGAATGATGCCGTCAGACTTAGACTTTTTTCCTTTTTCATTAAGGATAAAACTAAGAGGTGGTTAAAGTCATTAGCACCTAGATCTATTAGAACTTAGGGAGACTTGTCACAAAAATTTCTATCTAAATATTTCCCACCATAAAAATCTACCAAGCTTAGAAATGATATCACATCTTTTAGTCAGTTTGAAAGAGAATCAATTCATGAAGTGTGAGAAAGATTTAAAGATCTCCTTAGGAAGTGTCCATACCATGTGTTACCTTATTGGTTAATAATTTAAACTTTTTATAATGGATTGGTTGGATCTCTTATATCTATAATTAACGCTACTGGATATGGATCATTAATGTTAAAACTATTCAATGAAGCATATTCTTTAAATGAAAAGATGACTACCAATAATTGTCAATGGCCTCTTAAAGGATAACTCCAAAAAAAGTAGCTAGTATTCATGATTTTAATGAAATACCTTTTTTGGCAACTCAAATTAATGCAATATCAAAGAAGATAGATCAGTATGGAATGAATTATTCTCAGACACCTCCTATGCTTGAGGAAAATTCATTGGGACAAATGATAGATTCTCAGTCCTCATATGAAACTTTAAATGCATAAACAACCGATCTAATAATCCTTATTCTAATTATTATAATCCTGGTTAGAAATATCGCCCGAATTTCAGTTGGAGTAACAATAACTCTAATGTTGGAAATCTGCAATGGGGGAAAAATCCTACGAAACCATTGAGAAATTCCAGCAATTAGAGAAATTTTAATTATAAATCTTATCACCCTCCAGGTTTTAATAGCAATTTGTAGATTAAGGAGAAGAAATTTTCAATGGAAGAATTAATATTACAAATGGGAGCATAATTACAAAGTCAATGAGCTGTAATTAGAAACATTGAAAATTAGTTGGGATGTATTGCTACTGCACTTAGCAATAGACCTATAGGAAGTTTGCCTAGTAATGTTGAAGTTAAACCTAAAGATCAAAACAAAGAGTAAAACAAGGCAATTCAACTTAGAAGTGGAAAAGTATTAGAAACAAAGGTTCAAAAAAAAGTTGAAGTTGAATTTGAGAAAGAAGGGGTGGAAATTAAAAGTCAAGTGAAGATTTTCATTTTGAGTCAGAATATCCTATTAAATTAATGAAAATTACTGTAGAAAGACCACCACCTCCATTTGCTCAAAATTGAAGGACTATAATAGTGATAACCAATTTACAAAATTCTTAGAAATATTGAGGAAATTAATGATAAACATTCAATTTGTTGAATCACTGGAACAAATGCCAAGCTATGTGAATTTTATGAAGGATATACTTAATAAAAAAAGGAAGTTTACAGATAATAAGACCGTTGCACTTAGTGATGAGTGTAGCGCAATAATTCAAAAAAAGCTTCCTAAAAAACCTAAAGATCCTGGTAGTTTTGTTATTCCTTGTGCTATTAGCGAAAGATTTTTTGGGAAAGCTTTATGTGATTTGGGAGCCAGTAATAAACTTATGCCTCTATTGATTTTCAGAATGTTAGGTTTAGGAGAAATTTCACTTACTAATGTAACACTTCAGTTAGTTGATCATTCAATCACCTATCCTAAAGGAGTTATAGAAGATGTTTTGGTGAAATTTGATACATTTAACTTTCCTGTGCATTTTATTGTGTTAGATACGGAAGTAGATAAAAAAAATTTCTATCATTTTAAGAAGATCATTTCTTGCCGCTGAAAGAACTTTGATAGATGTGCAGAAAGGAGAATTAACAATCAGAGTCAGTTATCAAAAAGTTAAATTTAATATCATAATATTAATGAGATACCCAATAAAAGGAAGAGAAGATGGATGCTTCAGAATAGATATTAACGATTACTTAAGCAATGAATATTTTACAAATACATTTTAAAAGAAAACTGAAGAAGAATATTTGGAGTACGAGGATGAGGAATGATTCAAGATAAATTTATGCAAGTGAGTAATGAAGAATTGGATTATGTTTAGAAACAATTTAAATTGTTAGTTTCTATAAATAATAATAATAATTTTATTTCTTCAATTGTAAAACCTCCTGAACTAGAAATGAAAACACTTCTTACACATTTAAAATATGCTCTTTTAGAAGATTTTTCCACATTGCCTATTATTATATCCTCAGAATTAACTGAAGCATAAGAAAAAAAGTTGTTGGAAACTTTAAGAAGATATAAGAAAGCCTTTGGATGGACGTTAGCTGGTATTAAAGGAATCACTCCTTCGATTTGTATGCACAAAATTTTGTTGGAAGATCATCATGAACCAAAAGCTGATCCTCAAATGAGATTAAACCCTATGATGAAAGAATTTGTTAAGAAAGAGATTTTAAAATTGTTAGAAGCTGGAATAATATATTTTATTTCAGACAGTGTTTGGGTGAGTCTAATTCACTGCATTCCTAAGAAAGGGGGTATGAGTATTGTGACAAATGAGAATAATGAATTAATACCAACAAGACAAGTCACTGGTTGGTGAATCTGCATTAATTATAGAAAACTAAATTCAGCCACCAGGAAAGATCACTTTCCTTTATCCATTTTGGACCAAATGTTATTTAGACTAGCTCGGCATGAATATTTTTGCTTTATAGATGGATATACTGACTATCATCAAATTTTTATTACTCTAGAGGATCAAGAGAAGACAACATTTACTAGTCATTATGATACTTTTGCTTTTTGAATAATGCTCTTTGGTTTATGTAATGCACCTTTAACATTTAAATATGTATGATAGCAATTTTAAATGATTTAATTGAAAGAGGGATAAAAGTCTTTATGGATGATTTTTCAGTGTTTGGAACTTTATTTGAAATATGTCTAAATCATTTAGATAAAGTTCTAAAATAATGTGAAAAGATGAATTTAGCATTAAACTAGGAAAAAGGTCAATTCATGGTTGCATGAGGAATTGTACTTGGACATAAAATTTCAGAAATCAGCATGGAAGTAGATCTGACAAAAAATTCAAGTTATAGCTAACCTACCTCCACCTACTACTGTAAGAGGAGTTAGAAATCTTTTAGCACATGCTAGTTTTTACAGAAATTATATTAAAGGTTTTTTAAAAACAACGAAGCCTTTATGCCAACTTTTAGAAAAATTTACAAAATTTGATTTTAATAAATAGTTCCTTAATGCTTTGAAACATTGAAGCAAAAATTGATCACTGCTCCTATAATTGTTTCACCTGATTGGGAGAAACAATTCAAATGAATGTGTGATGCAAGTGATTATTGATCTCAAAACTGCTTCTATACAACAATATAACAATAATTCTGATTATATTTCTCACTTATATTTCCTTACTTTGCAATAAANCATCAAACCCACAGGGAAGATATGCAATATGCACTTTTTGGAAAACTTTCTATTTTTAAAAAGACAATTATTAAACTATAGACGTTTTCACAATAAAGAAAGTTTAAATATTTTTGGTAATTTTAATATTTGACAAAAACATTACAAACTTAAAAAGATAACTTGAGTTTTTGTAGAAGAAAAACACTAAATATGAAAATATATTTCTCCTTATCATGAATCAGTAATAAATATAGGAATTATGTTGTGGAAGTATGCATATTGTGTTGTGCCAAATCGGAGCAATAATATTCTTTACCCTTACTGGAGATGCTATAAAGAACATTGGCTAATTTAAAGTTTGAATGGTTATGAAGACCGGCTGGCAGGGAAGATACTTGCTCTCACTCTAGAGTTCCCTCGATTTCCCTTNACATCAAGATATGGATTTTTAAAGTTAGGGAGCATTTTTTGAATTATTTAAATCCCTATTTATCTATTTAAATGTGCGGCGCCATGTCAACCTACGGTGGCTCTGAAACTCCACACAACACGCTCCCATTTCAAAGCTTAAGATCTCACTCATTTCTTAACCAAATTAAGTGTGTTTTTTTCTAAATGCTCTTCTAAGTGTGACAAACGCATCCATACAGTAATCAAGCAATTAAATTAAGCCTAATCAAATGGAGAATCAAAATAAGCTCGGGAGGAAGAGGAGTTCAATACCTTTGCTCTGAGAAGGGAAGCTTCAATTAGAGGTGCTCGACACTTTCGTGGAGGTCCAAAGAGGCTAGGGATTAAGCCTCTTGCTGTGGTGAAAGGACTGGGTATAAATTCGACCAAGCTCAATTTCAGGTGTTGGTCTAGAGATATGCTAGGGGCTCTATGGAAGGGGAATTTGATGGGGCATCTCCTTATTTCACTGTGGTGATGGTGTTGGTGAGTTTAATTTGATTTTGGTGGAGTGTAGAGGTGTGGAGAGCTCTGTCCTGTCTCCGACAAGGTTTTGAGCTCAAAAATTGAACTCTGACAAGGGGATTTAGGGCAATGTGGTGGTTGGATTGCACTGAAGAGGTCTCAAAGAGGCTTTAGGAGTAATTTGGAGGGATCTCTCTAAAAAACTTTTTAACATACCTCCCATGACTGTGGAGGTGAGCTTTTATAAAAATTGGCTTAAGGGTGGCTGTCATGGCCAATTATGGGGTGAAAAGTGATGCTTAGGTGGAGGGCAGAGAGGCTCTAGCATTTAATTTAGATGAGGTGGCCTCTAGGTTTGAATTGGGTTTGATTCCACAGAGGTGGCTCTTGGTTTGGACATTTTCCCGCCACTAGGCCAGCCGGCCAGGCTAGCGGAGGTGGCTAGGAGGTCAGGTGAGCCAAGGGAATATGTCACAGCAATTAAATGGGTTGGTGTTTAATTTTGGCAAAAATACCCTTGACTTAAGAAAATATGGAATGAATTCCCTTAATTTGGGTATCCCTTGGTCCATATCTCATTTGGATGGTTCCATGGGGTTGGTCCTGGTCAATAGGGTCCAAAACTTAGCTGTGGTGACCTTGTCTTAACCAATTTGACATGTATAGGTCAATTTTGGTGCATGAGTCCAAGTGGGTGCAAATGACCAAGACTTGGGATTGGGCTAGGCTAGCCATGTTAATTGGCCCAATTGATTGATGCATTTGATGTTGATGATTGTAATGAACATTTTTGGTGAAGGATTGAAAGAATTTTGAGTTCAATTGGAGGGTCAATTTGAAGAATTTTGGAATTTTGGTGAATTTGAGCATATTAGGCTAGACTTGGTCTAGATTGGGCTAGGTTTTGGCTAAGTCCAACTTAATTGTTGATAATGGTCAAAAAGAATGTGATGAAGAGTTTTCAACATGAATTAGGTGCCAATTTTGGGGTTAAGGCAATCAATTTGGTGAAATTTGGAGGCATAACCAATTTGGGGCTTCTGACTTAGGTTGAAATTAAATGAAATTGAGACTTTACCAAGGTCAATTAAAGGTCAAGTTTGATGTTTAGGAATGTTATGAAGAGTTTTCAACATAAATTGTGGCAAATTGAGTGGGCTATGGGTTTAATTGGGTGAGATTAGGTCATGTGGCCAAAATTGGGAGTTTTGATTTAGATCAAAATTGGGCTCAAATCATGGGCCAATTGAGCTTGGATTTGGTTTAAATTGGTAACATGGAAGGTTAATTTAAGTTTATGATTGAAATTGGGGGAAATTGGGACCAATTTGATGGACATTTGAGGTGGATTTGGGGAGATTGAGCCTTTTAAGGGGATTTTGGGGGTTTTGGACAAAGATGGTCAAATTGGTCAAGTTAGGTTATTTGATAGTTGAGAAAAATAAAATTTGGAATATTTGGAATGTTTTGGGAATTTTTGCAATTTTTGGGAATTTTTTGAAATTTTGGGCTAAGGAGGGGTATTTTGGTAAATTGGAAATTTTTTGTGATTTTGGGTAATTTGGGTATTTTCCAAAGTTTTGAAATGACTTTTAAATAAATTTTGGTATTTTGGGTAAATTTGGGAGTTTTGGCCAAATTTAGGGTTTCAAGAGTATTTAGGTAATTTGAGGAAGTTAAGGGGCAAAAGGCCAAATTGGGTATCTTTGGTAAAATTTGGGAGGTAACCACCATAAATGAGTTATGGACCAATGGAAACCCCATTTGGGTCCTCCATGTACTAGTCTTAGCTAAACCGTAGCCTAGGGTCAGTGGTTTTAGGGGACCATCTACATGAGTCTCCCAAAGGATTAAAGGATCAAAGTCAGGAAAATTTTGGGTTTAGGGTTGTGAGTGATTGTGAGTGAGGTGATTGTATTGAGTGCCTTAGCTCTAGAACAACACCTAGGGTCAACCCTAAGGTCAAATAGTGTTATCGAACTCTCTTTGAGCTCCCTCATAATGACCCCACCTACTAAGTGCTAGAAGTTATGACCAATATGTAGAGCTTCAAGTTGAGTAAAGAGAAGTTTGAAATCTCTAATGGTGAGGGTTCCTTTTCTAGTTTTCTAGGAATAGTCAACAAAAAATTTTTATGGCTATACCCTAGGCTATTAAAGAGGAAGAACTAGACCTCAACCAAATGTGAGGTCAACATAGTGCTTGGGGAAGCATTTCAGATAAGTATTTGTATCTTTTTCTTTTTATACTTTGGATTTGAGCTTTATAAACATGTTTTATTTTATTAACCTCATGTGTTATCAATAGTTTTCTTCTTTCTCCTTGTAATATGAAGTAATCAAGTGATGGTTTTGATTTATTTAGAATTTCTTTTATTCCAAAAATTTGTGATGATATTTTTATTGGTTCTTCATCTACTTTACAAATTGGCAACTTGTGTTGTTAAAATTTATTGAGAAACTTATAGACCTGAGAGGGCTAAGATTTCTTTAACTAGTGAGTATCGCATTTCACTTTAGAAAGATTCATGGCGATCGTCTGAAGGGGAATGCAAATAGATAGGGAAATAAAATTTGAGGGGTGTAGAATTTATGTTTCTAGGGTGACAGACTAGATTTTTTATCAATTTGGTCTAGCGATTAGAACCAAGGGTCACTGGTAGGTTCTATAGAGAGGGCACAGTGGGTAATCTATGAGTGAGAGACTAGAACCTACCTGACACTACTATATACGCTGGCACCAACATTAGATTAGCCAATGTTCTTATGTTGTGAAGAGGTAAAGAATATATATGCTCCTATTTGTCACAATATCACATTCAAACTTCTAAGAAATTGAAATCCTACACTAATTATGAATTATTTGCAAGGAAAAGTCTCTTTTTATATATATATCTTTAGTTTTCTAAATCACTACATTTACTTTTAACTTGCATTCATAGGAATTAGTAAACTTTATTTCATTGCTTGAACTACTTTAGATATTGTCTGCAGTCTTAAGTAAAGGTTTTTCAAAGTTGAATTCCTACATTTTACTTCCT
This sequence comes from Phalaenopsis hybrid cultivar, assembly GCA_002079205.1. Classification (NCBI taxonomy): domain Eukaryota; kingdom Viridiplantae; phylum Streptophyta; class Magnoliopsida; order Asparagales; family Orchidaceae; genus Phalaenopsis; species Phalaenopsis hybrid cultivar. The sequence goes on along the minus strand of JXCR01135712.1, from coordinate 39,043 downwards.
TTCTTTCATTTTTTTGTGCAATCTATACTGGGATTTTAAAAGAAAACTCTATATTACTTAATCTAATTTTTTTTGCATTTGTCCTCACTAGCTGCTAAATAAAAATTGGGTCAAGATTTTGGCCATATTCAGAACTAAATATCGGCGTAATTGCGGGTCAGGTCAAGTTTTTTATGCTGTTGTCAGGGAAATTAGAGGAAATTAAATGGAATTAAGAGGATTTAAAAGGAAAACAAAAGGAAATTTGTTTTCAGAACATTTTTACTCAGAATTTTTATTTGAAGTGTTGAATTACTAAAGATTAAATATAAAATTATTTCAATTTTCAAAAATTACAAAAAACAAAAAAAATTTGCAAAAACTGAAAAATATAAAAAATTTTATTTAGATTTTTTAAGTATTTTATTTTTGGACTTTACTCTTTTTTCATGTGAAGTTCGGGATCTGAAGGTTTAGTACCCTACGCTTTTGAATTTGAATGAACTGTAAGAAGAATTCGAAAGAAAAAAATAACTTCACAATTCTTAAGAAATGGAAAACACATCACAAAAATATTGAGAATTTACCTAATGAAAATGAATATCAAAATTTACAAAGACCTTTAAGGGATTATGCTAACCTAAAACAGATGAAATTCATTTAAGCGTCTAACTCATTTAAACCTAAACCTGCAATAATACAAATGGTGAAAAATAATTAGTTTGGGGGAACACCATCTAAGAATTCAAATTTACATCTTGAAAGTTTTCTAGAACTATGTGCTACATTCAAATATGATAGCGTATCAAATGATGTTGTTAGACTTAGGCTTTTTCGTTTTTCCTTAAGGAATAAAGCTAAGATGTGGTTAAATTTATTAGCACCTAGATCTATTAGAACTTGGGGGGATTTGACACAAAAATTCCTGGCAAAATACTTCCCTCCCTAAAAAATAGCTAAGCTTAGAAATGATATTACATCTTTTACTCAGTATGAAGGGGAGTCAATCTATGAAGCTTGGGAATGATTTAAGGAACTCCTTAAAAAGTGTCCACATTATGTTTTACCTGACTAGTTAATTATTCATACATTTTATAATAGGTTAATAGGATCTCTTAGATATATAATTGATGTTGCTGTTTGAGGATCTTTAATTTCAAATCCATTTGATGAAGCATATGCCTTAATTGAAGAAATGACTACTAATAATTTTCATTGGCCCTCATAAAAGGTAAATCCTAAAAGAGTATATCCATCTTTGCATCTCAGGTTATTGTGATATCTATGAAGTTAGATAATTTTGTAATGAACTTTTCTCAAACACTTCAAGTGGTGAGGAAAATTTATTAGGACTTTTAATGATTCTTAATCATTAGAAACTTTACATGTAGTTACTAATAAACCCAATAAGTCATCTTCAAACTTTTATAATCCAGGTTGAAAAAAGTACCCTAACTTTTACTGGAATAATAATTCTGGTGGTGGAAATCATCAATGGGGAAAAATCAAGCAAACCCAATAAGGAATTGGAACAACCAGGGTAGTTCTAACTATCGACCTTCTTATTGACATGGCTTCAATAACCGACAACTTAAGGAAAAGAAGTCCATAGAAGAAATAGTTTTACAAATGAGCAATCAATTACAAAGTTAAGGTGCTTCTATAAGAAATATTGAGAATCAACTGAGACAAATTGCTAATGCACTTAGCAATAGACCCTAAGGAACACTTCTTAGTAATGGTTAGATAAATCTGAAAGACAAGCAAAGATCAAGAATAAGTTAAAGCTGTTCAATTTAGGAGTGGAAAGGAATTAAATGTTGGAACTCTAAAAGAGTTTAAAGTTGAGAGAGAAACTAAAGAAACAGAAAAGTCCCAAAGAAACTATTTCTAAGGATAAAGAACAACCTATCTCTGTAAAAAAAATGATTTAGAAAGACCACCGCTGCTTTTTCCTCAAAGACTTAGACAACAAAAGCTTGATCAACAATATTCTAAGTTTTTTGAGATATTTAAAAAGCTTACAATCAATATTCCATTTACAGAAGATTTTGAACAAATACTGAGTTATGCCAAATTTATGAAAGATATATTAAACAAAAAGATGAAATTTGAATCTTATGAAACCGTTACACTTAGTGAAGAATGTAGTGCAATATTTCAAAAGAAGCTTCCTTAAAAGCCTAAAGACATCGGTAGTTTTGCTCTACCTAATGTGATTGAAGAAACATTTTACGGAAAAGCCTTATGCATTTTAAGGGCTAGGATTAATCTCATGCCTTTATCTATATTTAGAAGGTTATACTTAGANGTCGAGGCTCAGTTATTAAAAGATGTGTACCAAATAGTGAAACCCTAGAAATTGTACAAAAATGTCATAAATAAGAATTTAGGGGACACTTTAGAGTGGATAAGACAACATTTAAAATTTTACACTCTGGATTTTTTTTGCCTAAGTTATTTAAGGTTGTTAATTCTTATGTGAAAGCTTGTGATTGATGTCAGAGAGTAGGCAATCTTTCTAAAAGAGATGAAATGCTCCTAAATTTTACTTTGGAAGTTGACATTTTTGATGTTTGGGGTTTAAATTTTATGGGACCACTTGTACTATCTTCAGAAGAAATTTATATCTTATTAGTTGTGGACTATGTGTTTAAATGGATTGAAGTCGTAGCTTTGCATCATTGTGACGCTCTGAGTGTTTCAAAAATTTTAAACAAAAATATTTTTACCAGATTTGGAATTCCAAGAGTGATCATTATTGATGGGGGAAGTCACTTTAAGAATTTTAAAATTAACACATTACTTAGAAAATATGGAATTAAACATCGAATTGACACAACTTATCACCTTCAAACCAGTGGATTAGCAGAAGTATCTGATACACAAAAAAATATGCAATTTTATTTATAAATTTTATGCTTAAATTCGATGATATTGCGCTTTAAAGAAGGTTATTTTCATGTTTTGTTGCAATTATATTGATTTTAGGCATTTGGAGCAATAAGGAGCAAAAAGGAAGAAATTTGGAGTCAAAATGAAGCTTTTTCAGCATCCTGGCGCTAGAGGCACCATTATACAGTGAGCTAGCACCAAAGACACCAAAAACTGGCACCAGAGGTGCCATTTTACAGAGAAGTGCTAGAAGCGCCAAAATCTATAGAACAACACAGAACATCAATACACTTGCGTAGAGGTGCCAAAGATGAATTAGGACGGAGTAAGGCACTTATTGACTATTTTTTAGTGGTTCTCGAAGGCTTCAATCAATTCAAACACCCCATGGAGTGATTCAATGCATCGAGACACTTTGGAAAGGCTCTTGAATGAAGAGATATGTCTCTTGGATGAAGGGACTTGTCTCTTGATGTGAAGAGGTGTGCCTTTTGAGGAAAAAGGAGGGAATTTTGAATTCTTTTTGAAAGAAAGGATGACCTTAATTAAAAGAGGAGAGTATAGAGAGTCAAGAGTGGGGCGGAGGTTTAGAAGAGGACAGTCTAGAGAGTCAAGAGCGGAGGGGTGGCGTGAGAAAGAGTTGTGGAGAAGAGTTAGGTTTTTATTCTAGAGTTATAAGAGGAGAGGGAAGGTGAGAGATTTCTTCTTCATTACACTTCTAAGAGAGAATTTAGTGTGATTATAAAAAGAGAAAGTGCTTAAAGGGAACTTCAATGAATTTGCTCGAGAAGGAGTGTGAGAAAAGTTATGTTCTTTCCTTTCTTTGTTTAGTAAACTTATTTTATAAATAAAATCTATATTTTGTCATATTCTACTGATGAATTCTGAGTAGTCTTCTTTATCCTTCTCCCTACAATGAGATATGACTTTGTGAGGAATTAATTTTGTTATGTAAGGTTTAAATTTCAATAAATTGTGATGATTTGAACTCTAATCTTCATTTACCTTTTAATATGGCCAATTAAAATGTTAAAATTTGTTGAGAAACATAAGAACTGCAAGGGCTATGCTTTCTACAATAAGGTAAGAGTACATTCAATTTCATGGGTGAGAATGTAGTCCATGGGATTGAGTGCAAATAAATAGGGGAATATACTTAGAATTAGTGATTTTAGGGTGACAGACTAAAATCTCCAATTTGGTCTAGTAACTTGGAAACTAAAGCGAGATTGTTAGCCCTCAAGGGAGGGAGAAGTGAGAGCTCTGGAGTGGTAGCTAGTATCCTCTCAACATAACCACAAATTTAGAGACTAAACTCTAGATTAGTTAATGTTCTTTATGCACTGTCAGAAGGTAAAGAAAAGGATTGCTCCTATACAATTTTACATATAATTTTAAATGATTTTAATTACTTCAAAATCCATAAACTCATTGTTACAAAACTTTGTTTAATCTTAATAAATTTACTTTTGAAGTTTAACAAATAACTTAGTTAACCTAGTTCTTTTAACTACATTTCATTTGACATACAGTAAATTTACTTTATATTTGTTTTGTGTACTTACGTTTTTATAGTTTTAATATTGTGTTATACATTATAATCATAAGAATTTTCAACTCCCTGCGGGATTGATACTCAAGACTCCATTAGAGCCCTTTATTAATTGAGCAATACACATACTTGTGTTATTATCACGATTTGACAGCTTAAATATTTTAAAATATAAAGCTATTTTTACTGAATTTATTTTTATTGTGATTGAACTACATATTTACTATTTGTGCTGCTATGTGTGTATTGTAGTATTGAAAGATATTTACAACGCACCACAAAAGCCATGTACCAAGTTTTTGGCACCGTTGTCAGGGAGTAACAGTAAATTTCTTTATAATTTAGAATACTTTATTTGAACTGAAAAAATTTTTGTAGTTTAATTAATATTTTTATATTTTAGTGTGTTTGCTTATTTTAATTGCTTATTGTGTTTGTGTATACATAGTTTAAGATCGGTAAGTTTAGTACCTTGCGANATATATATATATATATATATTAAAAAAGTAAAATTCTTATTTTCTTCAGGATCAAGTTTTTGGTAATGTTGTAAAGTAAGGAAACAAAAGTGAAAATTATAATTAAATACATTGTTATATTGTTGCATATAAGTAGTTTTGGGATCTAACTTCTCACTTTAGGAACAAACAAATTGAAAAGTTGCTGGAAAAATATGATATTATACATAGGATTGCTACTGTTTATCATCCTCAGACTAGTGGTCTAGAAGAAGTATATAATTGTGAAATTAAGAGAACTTTGAAAAAAAAAATTAAATCCTAATAAAATGAATTGGTCTGCTAGATTAGATACTGCATGATGGGCTTATAAGACATCATATAAGATGCCCATAGGAATGTCCTCATATAGATTAATTTTTTTGAAGACTTGTCACTTACCAGTAGAATTGGAGAATAAAGCTTATTGGGTTATTAAGGAATTTAATTTTATTTTAAAAGATGCTGGTAAAAAAATATTATTGCAACTGAATGAGCTTAAAGAAATTAGAAACGAATCTTACAATAATGCTAGGATATATAAACAGAAAATGAAAGAATGACATGATCAAAAGATAATAAAAAAAGAATTTGAGTATGGTTAGAAAGTTTTACTATATAATACATGATTGAAATTTTTTTCTGAAAAACTAAAGTCTAGGTGGACATGATCATTCACAGTTGTAAAAGTCTATCCCTATGGTGTTGTTAATATTGAAGATCCCAAAACTGGAAAGATATTTAATGTGAATGGGCACAGATTGAAACCATATTTTGATGGTCAAATAAAAAATTTTAAAGTGACTATAATGTTGGGTCACCAGAGTAAAGACTGGGAATGTCAGACATAAGACATTAAACTAAGTGCTTTGTGGGAGACAACCCATAATTATCTTTATTATTGTTGCTTATCTATTTTTATAAGTAGTATTATATATATCTATATTTATGTTTTCTTAATGAATTTCATGTACTTGAGAGATTTACATATTGAGAAATTACATTAAAACATCTTTATTTACCGAATTAAATGGAAGATTTGATAGTTATTTGCATTTAAAATGAAACAGTACAGAAATCTAAACCGACACAAGAGGCACCAAATTTGGTGCCTGAGGCACCATTTTCCATATAGTTAGTGCCAGAGGCGACAAAAATCAGTGTCAGAAGTGTTGCGGTTACCGAATCAAGTTTGGAAGATTCTAAAGGAAGTTTTGGGCTTTTTTTTATGGATTTATTTCCTAGTAACTCCCAAAAACTGAATTTTGGAGTTATTTAAGAGTGGAAAAAATAAAAGTCATCATTTTCAAATCAAATGGCTTCCCACTCTAAAGAAACCGCTAGATATGAAATTTTCAAAGGAGGAAGTTCATCAATTTCGATGCGCAGAAGTTATATGATCGAGTTATTGTGAAGAAGAAATTAATCAAGGAATGAGGATTTGTGAATCAAGGATTCAACACACCAAGTACTCAAGTGGAGGAGATTATTGCACAAAGAAGCTATGAAGTGCTTTGTTATACAACTGATGCAGTAATAGTTCCAGTGGTTAAAGAGTTTTATGTTAATCTTCATGTAATTAACCAAGGAGTCATCAATGTTTGAGGCATGTGGGTAACATTTACTCCTTCAATAATAAACAATTTTTTTATGATTGAAAGCATTCCTATTTGTTACTATGCAAATTTGTCCCTAAGAGAGCTAACATGAATGAACTCTATTAATTCCTTATTGATGAAGATGAAAATTGGGAGACAAGAGATAATGAACATGTAAGTTTTTCTTCATTATTATTGAATCCTGCATCGAAGGCGTGTCATTTCTTTATTGCATCAAAACTTCTTCCTACCATGAAAATCAATAAAGTTACCAAGGAAAGTGTTATTTTAAATAATTTTATTCAAACCAGAAAACCTATTGATGTGGGTCCTTTAATTATAAAATCTATTTTGCCTTTGATTATCAACGAATTGACTTATGGGCTGGGACATCCATCTACCATATTCCTATGATGCAGTTAGTAACGTGTGCCTTATGAAAGTTGGGAAAAAGTGCTTCTCCCTTGGAAGCCTATGGACCCAACGGTTTGTTATAACTGCATATAAGGCTGTCAAAACGACTCGTTGTTCGCAAATAGCTCGCGTTCGGCTCGTAAGAAGCTCGTATTCGGCTCGTTCGCTAAGTTAACAAGCCGAACACGAACAACACAAAGAAGGAATTGTTTGTTCGTGTTTGGCTTGTTTTGGCTCGAAATACCACTAATTATATATATATATATATATATATATATATATATATATAT